>CAEFZX010017018.1:0-62698 GCA_903066825.1 Alfaro cultratus
ATATAGAGACGCCTAAATCCTCCTGTACTCTCTAGAATCTCTAAGATTGCTCAGATCTTGCTAGATTGTGGCAGTTTTGGAAAATCTCATTAAAGGTGAAGGTGATCATAAAGCTACTAGACTCTCATACACAAGGGGCTTCCATGCTGCTTTAAAGTCTTCCCAAATCTGCACTAGGATGTTTCTTCATTTCACTAAAAGGAAGGTTTCTGCAATTTCACCATCATTTGCAATCTTAATGTGTTGGAGGAAACACCTTCAGAATATATTTTTTTGCTTATAACAAGTATGGCCAAATGAAACAAACTTGTGTAACAATCTCTCTAAAGAAACCAAAAACAGTAGACCAATTTTTTTATTTTTAAGAAAATAATAAAATATAATCAAGATACAATGAAGTGGATTTACTCAGTAGAGTGCTATATCATTACAAAGATATAGTTATATGTTATTTTCTTTTTTTATATATATATATATACATTGCCTGTTTTGTGTTTAAAAGTGTATTTATAGTGATGGTTGATTGATACGTAATTGCTTATGGTATACTGAATTGACTTTTGAGAGAAGGGGTACACTAGAGGATTTTTTTCTTCCTACTACTCTTTTTCATTCAAAGCTTTTTTTATATATCCACATGTGGCATGTTCATTTTAAACTGTAAATAAACAAATAAATAAATGAATGATGTTTATAGGGTTTTTAGTGTAGAGTACAGCACCCTGCAAAGCAGGAAATCTGTGTGCAATAACCTGAGGTTTTATGTGAGTGGCACTATGAGGTTCATAAATCGGCATTATAAACCACATGAGGAAAATAGAATGCCAGGGCTTTCCTTAAACACATTTTGCATTTGTGCATTACAGCTTAGAAAAAAAAAAGCAACTCCCTCAGTCTCTCAGCATCTTGCTTATTTGCATAATTTGGAGGTGTGTGCGCTTCTCTCCAATCCCAGTCCACATGGAGCAAATGACACACTGATTTCTATACGCAGGAGGCCTGAGCTTGTTGATTTTAGCTGCTTGGCTATATAGCTTTTGTTGCAGCTAGAGCAGTGCCAGAACATGACACACATGACAGCCGTGGTACAAAAAAATGCTAAATAACTCTGAGAACTGTCAGGCCTTTTTGGGTGCTATGAGGTTGCAGCCTTGGCTTAAGGGAAGTAAGTAATCAGGTAAATAAAAACAGTTTTATGTTTATATATTCCTTTTCACACATACAAATCACAAAATACTACAGAGTACAGAATAAAAATACAAATTGGTACATAAAATGGAAAAACAAAGTAAAACTATCATTACAAAGGAAAGTGTTATTAGTGTACTGTTGCACTGTTGAAAAAAAAAAAGATGAAACCACAAAAAAGAAACTCCAGAGGAAAAAATGAATGCACAGGATCTTACATAAAGGATGGTTTACAAAGCTTTCAGCTGCTTTTTAAAAGAGAGATAACAGTTCTAGAGTCTGGAGACCACAGCAGAAAATGCTCTGTCACCTTTTGTCTTCAGTCTGGGGAGTTTCATAACCAGTAGGTTTGGCCCACTGGACCTTACAGGTATAAAGATTTTTTTTTTTTTAAATCAATGACATATGCTGGCATTTGTCCATAAAAAGCCCTAAAAAACCGGAATCAGAATCTTAAAGCGAGGGGCAACACAAGTTTATTTTGAAAACTTGGTCAAAAGTCTTGCACCAGCATTTTTGAACCATCTGCAATACGAAGAGTAAAAAGTGATGGATGGGATTTTATTGCTGCTACAGGGTTCTTTCATGCAACATTTGGGACCCTGATATGTTGCAACCAAGTTAATCTATCATCACAATCCAAATGAAACTTCCAAATAAAGAAAAAGCCAAAAAAAGATGGGAAACCCAAATGCTCTTTCTCTAGTAAGGGAGAGCGCATGCCTTTTCGATGCATCCACAAAACTTGTCCAAGACCCTTAATGTCACTGTGCAGTCTTAGTCTACTTTAAAGGGGGGCAAACACACACATTATGCTGATGCACAAACACATAAAGAGGAATGGGGATGTGAAGAGACCTGGAGCTGAACACAGCCATGGTTATAGGTATTCTGGTGTGTTTACCCTCTAGGTGGAGACGACCTTTCATATGCCTCACTCACCAAACTCTCATGCAGGGATCTGACCTGTTTACTCCGAGAGAAGAAAAGCCTCCAGCTTCTGATGTTTGTCATATCTACATGCATACTTTATCATGAATATGATCAAACTTCCACTAAGAGAGAAAATACCACAGCATTCTAAACATAAAGAAAAGCAAATACATGAGCACAAAAACAGCAATGTTCTTCTACGAACACAAAATCTTATTGGTGTTGCAATACTTTCTGGTACCTTCACTCTTTGAACAACAAAGGAGGATTGTATAGCAATGATAGAAGTTTCCAAAGTAACTGTATTATTTCAGGAGACTTAGGAGTAAAAGTTAATCAAAACTATTAAAAAGATTCATTAAGTCATTACCTAAATCTTCATTTAACAATAAGATAGAAATGCTTGATACATGGCATTGCAGGAAGTAAAACATTTTCTCATAATTTAGTTATAATATATTGTGTAAAACTGCCAAATCAACCTTCATTTCTTTACATTTTGCTTTATGGAGCCAGAATTTCAGCTAATATTAAAATAAATCGGTTTCATCAGTATTTTCCAGCCTGCTTGAAGGCACTCTAAAGTTTTCTGGACACTTTTTTGTGCATTATCATCATTTGAGTATTTTACTATTTTAATAAGAATGTCTTTTTATTGTTGTTGTTAGTCAAGGCATTGAAATCATTAATTATTAAAGTACAGAAAGTATTTCCCACACAATATGGAAAGCATAACTATAAACTCAGTTATCGCCAGCATTCTGTTTGTATGCTGGAGATAATGGTTTTGTCCTAAAACAAGTTTACAAGAATGTCTGAAGCTTGAAGGCAAAGTATAAACAACAGGGGTGTTCAAAAGGGTGATTTTTAAATTGAAAAATTAATTTCTGAACTGGGTTTACTCTTCAAGATTTTTAAGAAGAGGGAGTTGTGGTAGATTTGAAGGTTATAAAAGGTCATTTTTAAGTTTTATAGTAGATTCTTACCTAGATGTACATTAATGTGAGAAGAGTATGATGTGTTGTTTAGTGATGTTATCTGATCAGTTAAAGTTTATGCATAAACTAACAAATCAAAGTGACAAATTGAGGTATCAGGAATACTGGGATTTCAGATATGGCAAAACTTAGAAAATATATTGAGAGTAACTCACCACTGTTGTCTCTCTGGCTTCTCTTGTTTCTTGCTTTCATACACAACAGTCAAACCCCAACTAGAAACAGAGAGAGACATAAAACCATGTTCAGATTTATTTCTGGACTTAGTCTGTCCTCTAGTGGTGCCACAGAATGTTTGCAAGTTTTATTGTATGAGCACAAGATGAATATATTGAAAGAAAATAATTCAGTTCAACTAATGAACAGATATTATTATTATTAGAAGCCAAAACAAAAAAAAACCCTCTGTAACCTTATTAATTCAGTGTGTACAAAAATATTTTTACAGTTTTATAAAACCAACAGAATCACAATTCTTGGCAATATAGCAAGTAAAATGCTGAGTGTTCTTGATCTAGAGCCTTCAAAATCAGTCCTCAGATTCAGATAAACTGCAAGTGTTTGATGTTTCCCTGGTTTAGTACCCCTAAATGTACTGTGTTGGAACAAATTTACAACATGGAGGAGACTGGCCCACTGAGAACTGGAGTTGGATTTCTCTAGATCAGATCAGTCTTACACTATTTTACTGCATAGAAGGGATAAACGTGCAGCAGAATAATATTTGTGCTCATTGATGAATAATTTGAGATTCCTCTTTTTTTCCCCTAACTTTAAAGTTTTTTTTTTAGATAAGCTGACAGTTTATTTGCTGTTTGGTGATCATGCATTTGCTCACCATGTAGGAGGACGGAGCTTCTTCTTGATTCCCAAGTAAATCTTCAAGCTTTTTACGACCCAATCTCGTTCTGCACGGTTACTCTGACAGAAAGAACAAAACAGGTCATGAGTCTGTGAAGAAATATCTGTATCAATTTGAATAATTGTTGTCTTATGTACCACTGCTCTTACTCTAACATCCTTGTACATTCTGAGAGAGGTGACATTGAGAATGAAAAATCGATCGTGGAAATTTCCAGAGGGTAGCCCCAAACCCAGGATGCTTCGCTCTTCTCTGAATTTCATCATCCCGTGCTTGGATACGTCGACTTTAGTGGCTATGAGGAAGAATCAAGGCTTTCCGATTATGCATAACTAACATTGGGAGATTTACAGAAAGGCTTTTTTATGTCTTTACCAAGGTAGGTGATCATGGCGTCCATAGCAGGCTGCTTCTTGATGAGAATATGGGACTCATTACCAGCAGAGTGAAGAATGGGCAAGACTCGCTCCTGATAATGCAGTGGACGTTCTGAGAAAGCAAAAGATTTAAAGCCAAAATTATTCCAGAAAATAATGAAAGGAATTAGAAACAGGAAGTTGGAAACTGGATTTCTAACCCTTAGTGGGAAATCAGCTGGGTTTTACTGGCATTTGATAAGACATCAACAAGTTTCCTGGCAGAGGCCCAGGCAGTCCCACATACCAAACCAAACAAAAGATTTCACAGCAAACTCTCACACTGCTGAGAAGTGTCTTTCTTCCTGAAGGGTTTGTTTTTCAATCTGAAAGGAGGGCACTTTACAGACTTTTTGTCACTATTCTTGTTTTACTGTGGCTCTTTTCATCCATCACTGATAATTCAACACAGCTTATATCATGATGAATAAATCCTTGTTTATTTTTAAATTAAAAACTAATATATATATATATATACTTTATTTGGCCAGAAGTGGTTGTTGGTTCATAAAACCAACAACTATTATTACACCTGAACTATTGCAAGCTTTACATCACAGTATAGAGGGCTGTTTTCACATAGTCTTAGGAAGCAGCAGGGCTTTTAATAGGCAATTGATGGTGTTTTAATTATAGGTTGTATGCACTTGTAAAATGTCTGGTGTTATTATATTCTAGCTTGCATAAGTCAGATGCTTATCTCCTAAAGCCTCAATAAAAATCTAAGCTGCACAGACTTTGTGTCAGCACTACAAGAAGCTGTGGAGGGGAATCTGTTTAGAGGAACTCATTCTGGGAAATTCTTTATTTAATTAGTACTGGAAGTGTAAATATTTTTATTGTAGTCTTATGCTATCTTCATACTTATCCAGATTTAAATCATATTGGAATGAAGCTTTATACCTTCCCAAACTTTAAAGGGTAAGAAGTTAAATGACTCAGCACAAGGTAGGAAAAGATAAGAATTGATTTCACAAAACTGTGTAGAACCGTGATGTTCAATCATAATATGAAGGTAGGAGGTTATGATGTAAAATGACATTTCTTTAAAGTTGTTTTTGATATATACAGCACCTCAAAAATGAAGATAACATGGCTACTTTATTGTTCTATAAAATTGCACTATGTGCCTGCAAAATATATAATATTCCCTTACCCTGTTTGCCCCCTTTAATTACAAGCTTCAGAATTAATTTGGTTTTAAAATAGGTTTGCTAAAATTCTTCTATTGACTTTCCCCTGCATTTTTTCCCCACTGATGTACACACACACGAGCACACACACATAGAAATTAAATACAGTCATCATTTGTTCCACTTTCTCCCCTTCCTCGTCACTTTTCCAATTATCTCACCGATTTCCTCGCAGACCTCCCAACAGCTCCAGTAATCCTTATCTTTGACTGGAATGTTGCGCCTGTCCAAAACCTCGTACGCCAGCTCTGCTGCAGTCATTGAACCCGGAATCTGAGAGGAGAGCAAAGCAGGAAACCCAGAGTTAAACTACAATCAGTGTAATAAAGACGGAAATGTTCATTAATATAGCCAGCCACTGCAGTAAAGAGAGATAAGTGGGCAATAAACCATAACATAGGATGTTGTGCCAGTTGTTAAAGCCCATTTTACCTTGACATGCTGCTCTGCTGTTTCAGTCAGCTCTTCCAAATATACAGTACAGATGAAGTGGCCGTCACCTTCAAATCTCGGACGGGACTAAAACAGAAACATGCAGAAAATGTCAAAGTGTAACAGAAAGCATCAACATAAGCATGTGTATAAGATGAATTAATGCTGAGTACAAGTAAAGCAAATGAAGCAATAAAGATGTGATTAAAATGAATTTAGCTTCAGTTTAATAAGTCATATTAATGAGCTGCTTTAAATTCTTAGCAATTACAGCTGTTATTTATAAATCTACCGAGTCACATGAAACATAGCTTACAATAAAAAGTTATAAAAATGCAATACTTCTATTAGTAATCAGCAGTGCTTCAAGTGTGTAAACTGACAAGGAAGCAAGTCAAAATTTAACTTTGAACTCCACATTGGTCAGATACCATCAAGTCTGAGCTTGTGAAAATGGGCGAGTGAACAGCATGAAGGTGATAAAGATATAACAAGTCAGGTGAGATTTGACAACAACCTTACTGTGAGGCAGAAAGTCCCTAGCAAAGCAGCTGAGATCAGAATAAAAATGAGCGGTGCTCACAGGAAACTTGTTGCCGAGATTGACTCTAATTAGGTTGATGGCTTTGATCTCCTCCAGCTGCCTCTTAAGCTGCTGCTCATCCACCTAGCAAATCAGAATGAACACATTCACTCACACACAAACAGGATTATCGATGTGCAACTTCAACAACATTGCAATAACAGTGTGCGTAAAGTCCAACATCTTTTTCCTGAAATCCAGACCTAAATCCAACCAAGAATCTGTCGCAGGATTTGAAAACTGAGATATATAACTGATACTGGAAAGAAGGGGAAAAAGCTGTCTTTAAATGTGTAGAAATGTTAGAGACCTACCCCAAAAAAACAATTGCAGCAGCAGGTCTTACATCTGAGCTGGATCTTACAGTTAATTTAAAAAGCCAAGATCTTTAGGGTTTGAATGAAACTGAATCTTAAAAACAGCACAGCTTCCTCATGTTATTTCTTTTGTGGCAGACTCGCCTCAAATATGAGTGTGTAGTGCTCTATGAGGTCCTCTATGGCTCGGCCGGCGGTGTAGTCCTTCCCATCGGTTTGGAACAGAGTGGGACCGAACACTATGGCCAAGTTGTGGAGGTTCATCTGATTTAGATCAGAGAAACGCTGCACGCTGAAGCACAAACAGTGAAAATAAGCCATCTGAGAACGCACACACGAAGTCAGTGAAGCTCATAGTTGGTGTCTATTGCTCTCTCACCAGTAGAGGTGGTTGATGAGGGCTTGTAGTGTAGCCTTGTTGACGCGAGGCAGTCTGTCCAATAGGGCCTTGTATTCTGAGATTTTCAGATTTTCATCCTGTAAGGCTGGACAACATGAGAGAGAAAGCAGAGACGTCACAAGGAGCGAAGTTATGGAGAGAAAGGAAAGAAAAGTACTGCTGGCGAGACATGATGGCACCGGCGAGAGCACATTCAGATAAAATGATTTGACTTAAAATGATCGAGTTTAAATATTTTCGAAACTATCTGAAAAAAATAGAAATACATTTCTTTCTCCTTCGGATTTTACTCATAGCACAGTTTGAACAGGCGCCTTTCAAAAGTATTCCTACTGCATTCACTTCTTTGTTTCTCCATTAGACAACACAGGGCGGCAAATCATTCTGAGGGAAAATGATTCACAGATATCTTTTTTTTTTTTAATAAGCTCTGGGAAGTGTGGCTACATTGTACTCAGTCCCCCAGCATCACTACTTTGTAGGGTCACATTTAATTGCAATTACAGCGGCAGGGATTTCAAGATAAATCTCCACCAGTTTTGGACATTTGGAGACAATTTTTTTTTTTTGTGCTAATTTTTCAAGTTTAGCAGAAATTCTCATGTGAATTTAGGTTTGGATTTTGACTGGGCCATTCTTATACATGAGTATGCTTTGATCGTAACCACTCCTGTGTGTCTCTGGCTGTATGTTCAAGGTTTTTCTCCAGCTGGAAGGTCAACCTTCCCAAAGTCTCATGAGGTTTGGAGCCTCTTCACACAATTTTCCCAAGCAGTCCCCTATATTTAGCCATCCATCTTCCCATTGACTCAGAATAATATGCGTTCCCCAGATGAATGAAAGTATTCCCACCGCATCCTGTTGTCACCACAGTGTTTTACAGTAGGGATGGTACAGTATGAGGAGGTTAATGTGCCACATTAGTTTACTGCCACACAAGAGCTTTTCATACAGGCTAAAAACGTTCTTCCACATATTTGCTGTGGCTTGTTGGGGTCACAAATCAACAAATGTGGGGTCTTGAGATCCTATTCAAAAATGAATACAAATAAATATATAAAAGCATCATACTGGCTGTTTAAGCAGTTTTTGTTCTCATCATAGCACCAATTAATTGTCTCAGTAAAAATATTTTCATAACTAACCAACAGTAATGGTCACAAGCCTTTCAATGTTACTTTGTGGATCAGAAGCTAAGAATTTTGGAGACCACTGCTTTAAGTGTGCGTCAAAGTGCCACTGTGATGTCTTATGGTCTTCTTTCTACAAATGCTCTCTTCTTGGCTCTCTTCCACAAAGAATAGATGAGTGGACTGCATGTCTAATTGCTGTCCTGTTGACAGATTATCCCACCTCAGCTGTCTTTGTAGCCATAGGATCTTCTACAAAGGATTAACTCAGAGGGAATGGAATACAAGTGCATGCTACTCTTTTCAGATTTTATTTCAAAACATTTGGAAACTATGCAAGATTTTCCATCTATTTCACAATAATGTATTGCTTTGTTCTGCTTTGTCACATGAAGTTTAACTAAATTACATTCAACTTTATGGTTGTTAATGATAGAAAAGATTTAAGGATTATGAACACTTTTATAAGGTGACATATCTCCAGCAGTGATTAAGTGAGAGGTAGAGTAAACTCTGGACGCATCACCAGTCCATCACAGCACCAGTAGAGACACAGAGGACAGATGACCATTCGTGTCTGCATGACTCACACCTACAATAGTCAAGTCAATAGTTAACCCAACACAGAAAGTTTTTTGACCTTTAGGTGGAAGCCAGGAACAACAGACGCATGCACAAGGAGAACATGTCAGCTGTACAAAGAAGGATCTTAGCAGGGATTAAACACAGGCCCTACGTCTATTGGGAATATTTCGAGTCCTGAATTGTTCACACAGCCTAGTGGTATGTGCGCTGTCATGTCCAAATTACCAGTGATGCTGAGCCAGCTATAGGCATACTCAGATGTAAACAGCCCCTCCTCTAACTCCCTGAAGAAGCGCTTGAGAGTGTTGGAGACGTCATCCACTTGATGCTCTCCCTCCTTCAATCGAAGGCTACGAGCGTCTCGGCGGAATCTGTCGCACAAGGCTGCCACACGGGAGTTCACGCCACTTTTCCGATAAATTCCTTCTGATGTCATACCTGGAAGAAATAAAACACAATTTAACACTCATATAAAAACGCGCACACACACATATACTGTATATGAACACTTTTGTTCCTCTGACAGCATTTATTATATTGAAGTTGCATGATTCCTACTCATCTTTCATGTCAAACTAGATCAAAAACTGTCAGTTTTAGGCCCTGATTAAATATAAATGGAAAGGTTACATGTAATTTTACATAAAATATAGATAGACTGCAAATATTATTAATGACCAAAACTGCAAGCATGTAACAAATTTCATAAGATGGGAACAAAAAGAATCCATTTGCCTCCCAAAGTGCCTGAGAGGACATTAGTGAGTTGTCAACATACAATAGACTAAATTGAATTAAATTAACACTCTTCTGAGTCACAAAGCATTTAACTGTACGTCCATCGGCTTTCGATTTTCCTTGACAGCTGTTCCTAAGACAGCTGACATGATAGTAATCATGTGAGAGGTGGAAGTTCTGAGGCGGTTCATCTAAAAAGATCTTGATAGACAAACTCATTCTTGGAAATTCATTACTTAATTTCCAAGTTTGGATCTCTATTCTTTTCATATTCTTTTGTTCATCCTCCGTTCTCATCCAGATCATATTGAAATCAAGTGTTATACTTTCCCAAAGAGAAAGGAAAAAGTTTAATGACTGAGAACGGGCTACGAAAAATTAACTGAGCTCAAGAAACTGTGCAAAACTGTGACATCCGACCATAAGCTGAAGCTACTGAAGCTCAATTGAACATTTAACTACTGGTCAAACATTTGTTTTCCGTGTTAGGAACAATTTATTCTCAGTCAGCTGGTTGTTGTTATTTTCCAAACTAAAAGAATTAACTGAAAACATCAGTATTTAAAACATGTGCAACTACCACTTCCACAACAAAGCCTTCAGTAAATCAAAAAAAAAATTCCAGTTCTTCTGCTTTGATGTTTGCTTAGTAAAAGCAGCCAACATCAAATATCCGTTTCCATTAAATCTGTGTTTAACTGTGTGAAAAACACATTCCTGTATGACATGAATTTTCCCTCCTTTCATATAAGCAGAGACAGAGAATGTGTGGGAAAGCATGAATAAACATGCAGCACTCGATCACGTTGTAATGGATGATTGCATTAGCTGGAACAGCAGATGAACAAGGAAACGGGATCTGTTTTCCCTGTTGGGGGGCTAGGCGGGAGGAAGGATTACAGATGAGAGATAAAATGGAGAACACAAAACACAAGCAAAGAAAAATTTAGAGGGAGAACGGAGAGAAATGGAGGTGGAACAGAGTTTCTTTGTTGTCGTGTGGTCCGTTGATTCTCCCACAGACTGAACCTTTGTTACAGTCACATGAGTTCACAGACACAGGTGGGGCTCTCTCAGCACTGCAGATTATAACTACAGAGCAGTCAAATACACTGGGAGTAAAACTAAGAGAATATTGCTTTGCACTGGGATTTTGTGTGACAGCCCAACACAAAGTAGCACATAATTGAAGTGGGAGGAAAGTCATTCATAGTTTTCAATAATTTTTTATTAAAGAAAAGCTTAAAAAAGCTATTAATCTATTCATCTTCCTTGCAACCAATTTCCTTCAGAAGTCACCTAATTAGGAAATTATTAGTGGCAATCAAGAAAACAATAGTAACTCTGGAGGAGCTGCAGCTATCTAAAGCTCAGGTGCAAGAATGCGAGTACCAAGAAGAAAGCCATTGTTGTAAATAAGAAGTCCTAGTTAAAGTTTGCTCTCAGCCATGCAGGGGCTGAAGCAAATATGTATATAAAGGTGCTCAGGTCAGTATATCACCCTGCACACACCATCCCCATAGTGAAACATGGTAAGGGCAGCATCAGGCTGTGGGGTTCTTTTTTTCAAGAAGGGTCAGGGAAGCTGGTGAAAGTTGACATGAAGATGAATGGAGCTAGTTCAGCTAATTAAATGCGTAATTCTAGAAGAAAACCTTGGATCTGGTTAAAGCCTAAACAAACAACCAGAGTTAAAATGGAATAATTTAGTGCAAAGCATATTTATAACTCAACATTCCTATCTAAATCCAATCGAGAATCTGTGGCAAAGCCTGAACACCGATGTTCACTGTACACTTCAAGGACTCGCATTCATAAAGGATTTTGAAAACAGCATATGCTTTTTGTTCCACTTCACTACTATACACTACTTTGTGGTCTATAAATAAAAAAACTAAATACATAAAAACACATGGCTGTCATGAGACGAAAGGTAAAAAGAATCAAGTGGTACAAATACTTTAGCAAAGGATTATATGCATGGGGATGTTTTTTTCTAAGAATTATAGTTTGTGTCCAAATGTCACATTTTAGAATGGAATATGATGTTTTCCAAACTTAAACATTTAGGTTCAGATTTTTTCAGACAATTTTTAGCTATTTAATGAATACAAAAAAAAAAATTATAGCAGGGTTACTGATTACGGATAATACAAAATAAGAAAATATATCATAATATGATTTGAACAGAAACTTTTCAAACTTTTATAGCCTTAAGCATTCCCCCTCTTGTTGTCATTGTTATGTTAAAGTCCAAAACAGAGATGCCCAAAGTGTCAAGAAAGTAATATTTCTGGAGCTCTTCATTATCAGAAATCCAATTTTATGGTGAATAATGATGCAACAGAACTATATTTTTCATCCTTTTTTACTTGAACAAATTCCAAAAGATGTCTCTCACCGCACTGCGTGATGTAGTCGATGCAGCTGAGTACAATGACGGGTATATCTGTGTCTGTGAGCTGCTGCTGACTCAGTGTGTCTCCTCCGCTCCCTGCCGCTGCTTGGATAGCCCCACACCAGCCAGCAAAGTCCAACTTCCTTTCTCCCTCGATGTACAGAGTCCTTAATAAAAACAGAGACACAATCAAAAGAAGAAAATAAACAGCTGATACGAACAGAAACATTTTTTCTTGTTTCTCCAATTTCTATATTTAGAAAGGCATGTGCAATTAGAAAATTAGAAATAGGAATTTACACCACTACTTGCCCTCACCTGCCTTTCTCCACAAGAACCAACACTTCATTGTCTTGTTGAATTGCTGTAAGGTGAAAAGAAATGACTATTGAATCTGACCAACACATGCCTGTTGCCATCCTTGTTCCAAATATATTAATTCTATAGAGTAAAAGGGTCTTTATGGGTTTGTCTTCTTACGTCTCACTTACAAAGTTCATTGAGTTTACGCAGGTGGATCTCCTCTCCCTTGCTGTTCTCCAAGTAAACATGAAGAGTAGAGCCAGCCAGAGCGAACCAGCCGACCTTGGATTTCTGTAAGTTCAAGCCATCTTTACACTTCAGCCGTCCGATCCGCTCAAAACTCAGCCTCAGCAAAGGCTCTGCTGTGGCTGGGATAAAGGTCTGCAGACAGGAGAAAATGAATTAGAAAGAAATAATAACAAATTTCTCTTTTTCTCATACCTCATTCGATAAAAAACTTTAACATGTATTGCTTTTAGAAGTACACAGTAAGTATAGTGGGCATTTATGAAGTCAACAGTCAATCATGTGGCTCCTCAGCATTTTTTCCTCTCTGCCTGAACTCATCTGACGCATCCAATTTTCCAATAATAGCCCAGTTTAGCACATACTTTGGTGGCTTGATTTCTGCATGAAGCATTTACTGGCTTTCAGCAGCCAACAGCAGAAGCTCTGGAGGGCTTTTATCACACCTTCATGATTAAACAATGCTATTTGAAAACACTTTTTCTGACAACAAGATACCGTTTTCCTCTATGGCATGATTTGCATATCTCCTGTCCAATCAGAGCTCTGCCGTTTGAGGTGAATTAATGGAAAAAGGAAGGACTGGCTATGCGTAGTAGTGCAGAAATGTTACCTTGGCAATACACTTGACCCACTCCTTGTGGCTGGCTGGTTCATCAGTGCCAAACAGATAAATACGCTCAGATTCTGAGTAGAGTTCAAAGGTAAAGTCATACCTGTAATTCACAAAGACATCATGAGTGAAACGGCAGAAAAGATACTCAATTACATTTTTTGTTTTAAAACTCAGAACTTTTCCACACTCAATTTTCTGATTTTATTGCAAAGAAATGTTTCCAGTTCTATAAATCGTGATCGACCCCATGTTGACCGCAGGTTAGCTCCTGATTAGCCTGAACTGGAAAGTTGACAAAGAATAATATTTTTTAAAATATAATGTCGTTGCAACATTCCTAAAAAATATTTATCAATGTGTTTGGTTTAAGCTATAATTACTTGTTGAAAGCAGAGATTTACATACAGTTTAAAAAAAATACACAACCTTGTTTCCCCCTCACTGTCTGAAATTAAATCAGACTAAATATGTTAGGTCAGTTGGAAATAACTAAATTATTTCTAATAGTGAAATGCTGGTATGAGAGCTTTTGTTTTACTTTCTTCGAATGCATAATGTGAATACTTTTCTTTAGTCTTTGGAAGAATTGTCTTAACTGCATGACTTGGGTCACACATTAATTTGTTTATCCACCCAAAAGCTTCTCACAATAGCTTGCTGGAATCCTGACCCGTTCCTCCTGACTAAACGTAACTGAGTCATGTTATATAAGCTCTCTTGCACACTTTATCAGCTTTGCAGATTTTCTATGTGACTGCAATCAGAGCGCTGATTTGTCCACTTCAAAACTGAAGGAATTTGTTGTCTTTAATTTATTTACTTTGTAGCTACTTTGATGGTATGATGAAAGTTAATGTCTTACCAGCTTCAGGAATGTAAGGAAGGTAAGGTGTTTTGCTTTTGTTCTGAGGTCAGTATGCACATTTCAGACCAAAACATGTTCATCTCATGAACAAAGAACTTATTGCCTGGATTATAAACTGCATTTTAATTTCCCTTTGGGATCAAAAGTGTTTTTGAATTGAAATGAATCTGGTTTAAAATGTATTTACAGCAATTTTTGAGTCATGTGAAAGGAACATTTGTGGTTACCCATGTTTCTCAGGCGCATCGACAGCCAAACAAACAATTTCCGATGCTTTAAGTGTCCCGTTAGGATTGGTGCTCTTGTCGTGTTCATAGTAGCTGAAGATGCCATCATTTAGCATGCACCAACGACGACTGAACTCTAAACAGAATGCCAAACATTATAATAAGTTTTCAGCATAAAGGGTACTTTTCTTATTTTTAGCCTATTAGATTGTTCATAAAATATCATTGTTGATCAGTTTAATATATTCACATAACAAAAATCAAACTTATTGCTTAATAAACCTTTTGGTTCACAGATTTATTTTACACATACCCTCTTTCACTTTGCGCTCCGCCACAGCCCGCCCCATGGATGCAGTTTTGAACAAGTAGCCCTCATAAGACACGCAAGGCGGCGGTGGATAATGTTTCAGATCCATATCAGCCTCCACCTGTAACTGGGGCAGCTCTAAAAACAATATGAAAACAAAATAATGAAAAAGCACAAAGTGAAAAAGAACAGTTATCTGCAAAACTGATGAAACTTTGAAGATAATTTGAAGTCTGCCTCTTATCACAGATTATTATCTTTGTCCAAAACACAACTATAGACACAAATGGCATAGCAGTTTAAGATAAGATGATTATGAGGTACCGTACTTAACTTCATATTTATCTACATCTCTTATCTAACCCACTTAAACATAGAATGCATCAGTTCTGTAAGAATTTCAGCCTCATGTAATGCAACTGTGACAATTTCATTTTTAATTCAGCTTTCATGGTTATGTACAACTTTAAATTGACACGTTTCTGATGCCCGGAAAGCGGTCAAATGCTGTACCTGTGTTGAGGTTGTGTTTGATTAACTCAGCTTGCAGAGATTGGGAATGTGCACTGGCTAGGGACTCAGGAGACGGACAATTTGCCATACCGGTTGAACAATTCACATCTGCACCGCAGAAAATCAGGCTCAGCGTCTCCAGCAAATCACTGCACTGCACATTTATGCAGAGGGCCTGGAGAAAGACAGCCGAACACCAAGACACATCAGTAAAAGCACAGTTATATTAAGACATCTGCAGATAAACAAATAACTTTTTTTCCCCACTTATTTCTTATGGTGAACACAAAAAACATGTAAATATCTCATTCATTTCTTGCATAATAAGACCAAAAGGTAAAATAATAACATATCTAGTCTGATTGGAATGCTAATAGATGCATGATATATAAGAGCACAAATAACATGATTATCTCCAGTTATATCACACCATGTCAAGTCACGTGCAAACAAGCAAAGCAGTTCTCCAGAAATAGCTGGGAATCTAAATCAACATCACAAGAGAGCAGAAATGTGATAAGGAAGGGATGATGAAAAAAAAGGTAAAGCACAGATTAAACATTACTGCATAAAGAATCCCCTCCATTGACAGACTGATGTGTACATTATATTTTCGAAATGATTTAAAACCACTCAGTCCATTTAATACGTTGCCAAAATCAAAACAAGATTTATAACTGCTTCACCTGGTAAGGTTAATGCCACAACTGAGTCTGAGGCCTTCACAGAACAAATGTATCTAGACTGACACTAAATCAGACACTTAGAAACTACTTACAATCTGGATGACTTCTGAAGGCTTTTAATTTAAATTAAAGTAAAACGGGCTAAATACAAATTTCAGTCCATGAATCATCTTTTTTATTGCAACTATACACTTCTATGTCTTTCACATAAAATCTCAATAAAGAGAAGTTTATGATTGTAAAGTTACAGAGCATGAGAAAGTTCAAGGACCATAAACACTTTTGCAGTATGCTGAATTTTGCCCTGTCCTTGAGTTGCAGTTTTTTGTGTTTGCTTTAAGAATTAGGGAAATTTAAATCAATTTGTTTTAAAAGAATTTGTATCTTTTTGGCCTGTGACTTGAACATAGATCAAAACAATTGTTTTTAGCTTGCATAGAAAAGGAAATGCTCATTTAAGAACAACAAAAACACTGCCTCCTCAGTAATGCCAACATTCTCCAAGTAATAAAAGTGCCTAGTCTGCATTTCAAATTATGTGAACCATGGATTCTTGCACTTCTGGAACAAGTAAACCACATTTTTCAAAAGTCATTTACAAAATATTTTATTCACTTTAATTTCACTGGATACAAAATGTGCTATTATAATGTTCTGATGAGTTTTAAAAGACTGACAAAGCAAATGTCTATTCAAGAGCAAAAGGTTTAGTGCAGTGGTTCCCAAAGTGTGGGGTGCGCTCCCTAGGAGGGGCGCAGTGCCATTGCAGGGGGAGCGCAGGAAGCGGTATGAACGAATGACAAAATAAAAACCAAAAAACAGTTACACAAAAGTGTTCCACTGTAAAGACGGTTTGTAGTTTGTTTTGTTGTAACCTGAAGTATAAATACATATCAGTGGAATTTGAAAACAAATTATGTGTATAGGTTTATGTCTGGTTGAACGATGTGTGTGCCCAGTTGATTTTTTTTTTCTTTTTGGGGGGGGATTTTATTGCAATCCATAGGGCGGCCCAGAAGAAAATCTTGGGGAACCACTGGTTTAGTGAGTCTTGTGCACAGAGGAAACTAAATTTACTGAAAACTGTTGTAAATGATTCAGGATGAGGGTTTTTCTACCTTTAACAACTATGTTAGCTGCTTTCTTGGCTCATCATGAAGATGTTTGAAGTTATTATCGCAAAACAAAACCAGATAACACACTAGAAACTCTATTATAACATCTGTATATTTTAGTAACACCATAAAAACAAAGATGGTGAAGATATAAAAGCAAATTCATTTTAGCAACAAGTTTTTTGTTTATTTTTTTATTTTAAGATCTAAGAAAGTTACCTCTGATTCATGCAGTTGCACTAAGATACACACACATGCGTCTGCCTTGGGATAATCCCAATAAGCTGTTTTGGATCAGACTGAGAAATTCCACAAGTCTCCGTCACACACCAACACATCCAGACTGTGCCTCTCCTATGTTTAAGCGCCATTAAAACTCTGCACACAGATCCAGACAAACAAACCAATTAACACAGATTAAAATTGCAAAAGAAAACCCCTAACACACACACACCCAAAACAAACAAACACACGCCCAGAAGACACAAAAAGAATATAATTCTGAACAAAAGCTGTGGTCAGGCATCTGGAGACGAGCACAATCTCATGAGACTCAGCATGATACACACCACATTACTGCAACAATAAAACTGCCAAACAGTGTGTGTGTAAAGCAGGCTTTCTTCACAGTTCCTTTTGGATTTTACAGCACATACATCTGTCATTCAGCCCTTAATGGATAGAAGAATGGTTCCTTTTATGTGTGGAGCCTATCAAAGTCACAGTTTGGAGACACATTTCCTGTAAAACATTATTCTAGAAGTAATAAGGGAAAATAAAAGTCAAAACAGAAAGAATAAGCAAAGATAGATAAAGTGAATTAGTGATAATATTGATCACTTGAACCATGGTGAAGTTAAGAGAAAAGAAAAGGATTTCACAAGACCTGCTTTGAATGCTGATGAGCTATTAGAACAGTAAACAAAGACATGAGTGGCTGTATCCTCAGAACCATTTGGATCAATAGCAATTAATTTACAAATGCTGGTCAGTGGAGCGAGTGTGACACTCCTTCCTCTCTTACTAAATCTTTCCATTACATGTTAAATAAGCTGCTACTATTAGCCCAAAGGTCATGGTTATCATGAGAACACAGCTATGATTAGTTATCGACTCAGTTTCAAACTATGATTTATGGAGAACAGTCCAACCCAAGAAAACTACAAATTGAAGCACACCCCAAACACAGAAATTATTGGGGTGGTCTGGACATTTGCATTTAAATAATATCAATATGAAAAGGCAAAAGAAACAAAGAACGAAATAAATCTTACATTTATCTAAGAAAAAAATTAAGAATGGACTTTGGGCTGGCAACACATGTTTTGTGTTGAAGAAACTTCTACCACATTTAAGTGTGTTTGTTTATTTGTTTGGCAGAATTATGGAGTACATAGTGGTAAGAAGTGGTAACATAAAACAGGTACAAGACCCCAACTTCGGAAGCCACTTCAAGCATTTGACATGCCAAGGTAAATCAATCTTCATCAGTGCAGAAAGAGTGTCTGCATAGCATAGTTTGAGATGAAGTAACATCATTAGCGGGCCATTGGTCTGGCAGATATGCCAGAGGACAATGTCTCAAAAAGTTACAATTGTAAGAAAATTATTGGTTGACTGGTCTAAAAACATGAATTTTATTAAATAGGTCTTTCTAAATTGCTCCTAGTAATTTAGTAAATTGCTAACTCCTTTAGGGTGAGTTCTAAAGAAATCAAAGTTTTGAAAAGTGTTTAAATACTTCCCATTTTGAGGACTTCTTTGACTTTTCCAAATTGATCAACATGATCAGACTGTAATTCAGTGAATATTGTAAAGGAAAAATAACACTCACTCATTGGACATATGGAAAACTGTATCATAATGTTTTGAGATTGTTATACTAACTGTGTATAGTGCTTTGTAAACTAAACAAATCCAGTCTGCTGTTCCATGTGGACGCACGTGTGAGAGCAGTGTATGTGGGTCAGCGTGCTGCTCAGATAAAGCCGATCAACTTCCCTTTGACTGACTGACACAAACCAACTAGAGCAAAGTACAATGAGGAAATGGGTTGTTTGAGTGTTTAAGACCTCACCCTTCAACATCTGCTCCCTATGAAACAGAGCGAAGTATTAGAGCACACACGCACACACACACACACACACACACACACACACACACACACACACACACACACACACACACACACAAACCCACGCACGCATGCACACGTACAGATGAAGGGAGTACAAGAATCTTGGTCAGTTTCCCCAGAGAGAAAGAGAGGCAGAGAGAGATTTTTATCTGGGTGTGTCTTAAAAATCTGCCCTTTGCTGCTCCATTGGACAGAGTTGGAAGAAAATGAAAAGATGAGGGAAAACAGAAGAAGATGAAAGGATTTAAGTTTCCATTTTCATTCAGACAATGCTTATACTTGGCTGCAAACTCATGATATAGAAACAGACACCAGCACATTCAAAGACACAATATTTTGAAACTAAGCCCACACAGCCACACATATAATGTATTTACGCTTGTGAATTAACTCCAGATGAGAACAACACAGGCCTGCTCCAGCATTATGTCACCAGGAACAATTTACAGAGGAAGGGAGGAGTGAAAATACAGACAGATTAAAAAAAGAAGAATGAAGAAAAAAGAAACACCAAAAGGAGAAGGGAGAGGGTAAAAAGTTGGAAAATAAATCACTTTGCTGAAATAGAAAAAAAAGGTAATATAATAAAATTAGCAACAGTAAACCAACTGAAAACCAGATTTTCTTTTGAGGACCTAACTTTACAACCTCCAAAACAAAAAAACAAGCCAATAAAAGCCCATATTTTACAACCTCTGGGGTTAGTTTGTTTTAATAAATACAATAAACATTCAGATTAAACCAGCAGAGTCTTTATGCAGTTTATTTCCTTTTACTCACGTAAAGGACTTTGAATTGTCTTGTTGTCAAAGAACAAGACAATTTAATGTACTAAGAATGTACTATACAAATAAAATTGCCTTGCTTATACAGCAGATAGTAGTACCCTGTAAAATTGTTGCGCATCTGCTTCCAGCAATACCTTTTGATACATTTGGCACTGCAGGATATCTACAGTAATATGATCAACAGCTAAATTGTGCTGAAACTGATAATTTTTAGAGATGTCAAAAATCTCTGAAATATGCATTGTAACACACATGCAACATATACAGCACATATAACACTAATGTGGAATTTACTAAAGAGAGAATAACATGTAGTAACGATGCCTTTATAACTATGCTTCTTAATATCGTGATACACTATGTGCAATGGTGAAGATTCGCTTTCCTTTAGCAAGCCAAATGCTACAAGTGGCTCCAACTGATGACAGCCTGACCAATGTTCTGATTAATTCACGTGATTCACCTGACAAGCTTTGGAGCGCTTATACTCTATAAACAGCATATTGAAAAGTAATCCCCAGATACACAGGTGACAAACGTCAACCATCATACGAGCATGACATCACAGGAAAAAGTAGCTTATTATGCTCTGATAAGTAGCACACTAATTATTTTACACAATTCACACAGAGTAAACACAATGGAACATATTACAAATTTCATAGATGTGAACAAACTTCAGGTTTTCCCTTTTGCACTTTGTTTGCTTCTGTTTATACTTAAATAAGCCCATACACAATAGAAGAAACAGCAGAAGATTGAGCATGAAAACGTTTGGCACTGCCAAACAAATGATCTTACTTGTAGCAATGTTATGTAGATATGCTCTCACTTGGTCAGGATATCATAAACTCAGGGTCATATTGTACAATTTTTACTGTTGACAACTTTTTCTTACTTTTTGTTTATCTTCAGACACAGATTGTCTTTGTACATTCACGAAGTCTATGCCAAGCTTTATGTAACAGCACACTAAAGAGGATGTTGGACCAATGAATGGCTGTCATTGAATTCTCAGCTCAATGATGCCAAACCAGCATGTGTCCTCTTCAAAAACCAAACACAGTTTGCAAGACACATGGAGGGATTTCTTTAGCTGTTCAAAGACAGTTAGGGTTGTTTGTGTAACCAATAACACTGGTATATCATATCAATGTTTCAGTGGTTTCATCTTCATCAATCGCCTATGTTTAATATTTGAGTTTGAAGCCTCTATAAAAAAGTTTCAAACTATTACCTACTTTATCAGCGTATTAAGACTACATACAGTATATTGCTGTCACTGCCATTCAACTGACTGAAACAAGCCTACTACATTTTTCCTTTGGTTACAAGAAAGACTATTTTGACTTTATTCAAATAATTCTACTTGCGAAAAACAAACATTTAAGATGCGGAAGCCAAAAGACCGCCCCCTGTAGCTTTTTAAAAAGTACGGTACTCGTTTTCTGAAAACAGTTAGAAGGCAAGAAGTGACATTTCTTTAAAAGCAGCTGGACACCCAAGCAAATGTTGTCAATTTGAGTCATGTGGAAGTGAAAGCTAACATCTTACTCCAGTAGAGAATGATCTGGCTGCATGTGGGAAAACCAACATCTATTAGCAATACAAGATACTATATTTCTCTCCATTTCATGTGTCTAAGCAGAAAAGGACCAGAGATAGATAAACAGATAGTTCATTATGTGTCATATTGGATTAATGTGACACAAACCACCATAAAAGCTAATAAATAACTTAATGGCAATAGCAACGTTTGGTTATTTTGCATGCTCAAATTAGGGCTGCATGCTGAGCTCCAAGTTGGAATTCCAACTCTAAGGCCATTATTATTTCAGACTAAGAAGTAAGAACATCCATCTTTAGAGTAGGGATGGGATTTACAGATCTTCGAAGGAAGACAAATCTTACCAATCTTGGGAATCGTCATTTTCAAAGAGGAACTGGTTCATGTTTACATTTAGTTCAATAAATTAATCAGTGGGCTTTCCCCCACCCTGTGTCCTAATTATCAGAATAGTTTTCTAACACAGAGACCATTGAAGTTAGATCATGCCTGCTTAAGCTTCATTTTGCTATTGGCTCTCCACTCAGAATCCAGAATTCAATCCAGAATGAAATTAAATCCTTTTACCCACACACTGATGAAGACCACTGGTAAAATTTACAATAGAGCTGTCATCCACCTTTGGTTTGGCTAAAACTGTGCAATTAAATAAAAACTTTAAAATCAGGTTTTAAACATGTGCTCCAAGGACCTGTGCAAATACAAGCGGACACAGCATTCCAGTGGAATGCCTTGTGGACACTGTCCAATCAACACAACATCTGCTCGACCCACCATGTTGCAAAGAAAACACAGCTGTAATTTCCTGCATTTTGTTCTGCCTCCTCGGAGCTACAGACTGACACTCCAAACACCATCAGACTTCCAACTGTGTGAGAACATCTCCAAAGGAAAGTCCCTCGCTGTGAAGGAGCATGTGACTGGCGGCAGAAAGACGAGATCTGAACCAAATTGTCCACACATTCTCCTGCGCACCTTTAATATCTACAGGTGAAAAAACTTACTGTTTCTGCTTCTGTAGGCTCAGGCTGCTAGAAGACCTCTGTTTCCCATAAATGAATGTAATCAACCTCTTATTTTGACTTCTTTTCCACCTTCTTCAGCCAGATCTGGTTTTATCTTTCTGAGCATCTACAACTTGCCTGACCAACCTTAATAAAGTTTGTTCTTGTTTACCCGCCTGCCTTCCATTTTTGCCCATTCCTTCTCCTCAAGATCCTAATCATCCAACTAGTTGAGGAATCTAATTCTGCTAGAGATGCCTTATTGACAAAATAGAGCTAGACCTTCTTTGTGTAGAGTGCAGAGTGATAGGACTTTTAGTAGTGAATCGCTCTTGCATGAAACATTAATTGAACTGGTGATCTATAGTTGGCCGCATGCTGAAAAAGTCATGAGAGAGTAAATGGCAGAGAAATGGTGTTAACTTATGAGTATACATGCACAAAAACAAAAAAGGGCATACAAGCATGCCCACACATGCACATTAATATGCATGTTAACATATTCCAGCCCACTCCAGTGAAGAAAATACACACAATCACTTCAGTGTGCTGTGCTCTCACAAGCACAAACCAACTTAACAGTTTTTCTCAGCTTCAAAACTATGCAACATAAGCACAGTCTCACATGTATTTCAACAGTTTCACAGAGCTAGCATTCAGACTCAAAGTCCACCAACACACTGTCGACCCTTGTTAAGAAGACACATTTATCCTCATATTGTTAAGAAAAGCAACCGTGTGGAAACCAGATTGCAGGCACACTAAACATTTTCACTACCCTCTCCTGCAAACACAGATTTTAGCTTCAAGTTTTCAGTTCCTTTGAGACACAGCTCAATTTAGCTGTCAACTCATAGAAGTTAACAGCAGGTCTACAATAAACTCCTATAAATACACTTTTACAAAAACTTTAAATCAGACACAGTTCACAAGCAACTTACAGATGAGACAAAAAGCCAATAGGGAGCAGATCAACTTTCTTGAGAAGTTCCAGCCAAACAATGAGGACAGGAGAAGGACAAAAAGCAGTGGAGGGAGGGAGAGGCGGAGTTAGAGCACATTCCAGTTAAATCAGTGAGTAGTGATGTCATACTCAGGAAAAAAAGAGAAAAAACACAGAAACAGTAAAATAAGGCAGGACTAAACCAATATACCTGTATTTAGTAAAACGTATAGTTACATAAAACATCCTTAATCCTAATCCTTTCCAGCATAACTACAAAAATTGCCAAAAACAAATATTTTTGAAGACACCCAGTGGGAAAAGAACAAGTGATGGACTAAAGAATTTCAAGAATTTTAGCCGTGACAGCAATAAAACAAGTGGAATAGCTGTCAGCTATCTGTCAAAAGCCAATATAGCTGTTTTACTTGAAAATGTAGAAGAGCATAAATTCGCATCAACAGAAAAAAAGAGTAGAACCAGAAGCTTAAAAAAATCTTTTAACTTCCTTTATTTCCCTCTGCAAATTGCAAACACCTGACTCACTCACACACACACGCACGCACGCACGCACACACACACACCCACACGCACGCACGCACGCACACACACACACCCACACGCACGCACGCACGCACACACACACACCCACATACTCCCTCTAGGGAGGGGAAACAGCAATTCATAGTCAGGTGTTAAATGTGAGTCAACAACATACTGTGTGTGACCTTGTTGCTGCATGTGGGTTAAGTCGCGATTAAGAGACCCAACTTAAACTGAAACACTAAGACTTTTGACCACATCTCATGAATCTCAGCAAAACCACAAAAAAACCTTCATAATTCGACAATGTCCTACAGCAGACTGTAGGTTCAGAGGCCTTTTTGACACAAAGACAGAACGACAGTGACTGGAGAGGATGGCTGTCGTTCTATAACCAAACTGATTTGAAAAATTTTCCCCCCAGTAAAAGGAGCAAGAACACAACATTTACCAGTGTGAAATCATTTTTGTTTAATTTATTCTGACACTAAATTTCACAAATGTACATTAATGATAAAAGGGGATAGCAACCTTTACAATAAAATAAGCTTCTGCACTGTATCCAGCAAAAATTAAACTCATTTAAAGCTGCAATTGTTACATGACATTTAGAAGACGGTTAACTTTACTAAATGTCTTGGTTAACTAAAAATGGAAAAAAGGAAATTTGTTGTAATTTCAGGAACCATTTAATTCTTATTTGTTGGTTGTAAAATAAAGAAGAGCATTAATCTTTAGGAAAACGAGGATGAATACATGTTCCTCTATTTTAATGGGGAAAAAATATTAAGTGTACCAGCTGAAACAAGACGTTTTTGAGGTTAGATTCATCTATGTGATCTTCGACACCCCAGACTGGTTAACAAAAGATATATGCCACATCTTAAAGGGGTGGTATCATGTATTTCTCAGGTACATAGTGCCATTTTATTACACAATAAAATAATTATGCTACCTTAAGTAAGTCATTATAAAAAATTTTGTATATATCAAATATGACTTAAAAGAAATTTGACTTTGCAAGTTGATGCTTTGATATTGGCCAGAAGCTCCTGCTCTTTTCATCCATCCATCCATCCATCCATCCATCCATCCACTACACCTGCTTGTCTTTGGAGGGTCATGTGGTGGGGTGCTAGCGCCCGTCTCAAGGGGTCAATGCTCAAGAAGTAAGATACACTGTACAGTCCATCACAGGGAATCACAGACACACAAGACAAGCAACCATCTACACATACACATTTTCACACCTAAGGGCAAAATAGAGTAACCAATTGACCCAATTCATTATTGACAAGGGTTGGAGTCCCTTTGTGGTTGCTGTTAAAGGACCAAACCCAGTACTGCTTTGGATGTCTCTATGTCATTCCTTGCTTATCTCAACAATGATGTTCAAGAAGTATTTGGTTAAAACAAGCCTGTGTGTAATTTGTGCTAACCAAACACATTTCATGAGATGAATCAACACAGTTATCCAGTTAAAGCTTTGCAAACATGGCGGTTGTCTATGTGTATATTTTTAAAACAATGTGCACCCCCAACGCTGAGATTTTCAAAAGATTACCAACTTTTCCTAATCCAGCATTTTCCCACACATGACAGGCAAAGACTACAAGCTCAAAAGAATAAAACAGCAATGCTGGCTTACTCTGACCAGCCTTCCTGTTGAAATACACGAACCAAAGGCTTCACATAGTAATTTCAACTTACATTGTTGAGCTCTTTCTGGTTCCCATACAGCGCATGGTACTTTCTGTATTTGCCCTGGCGATATTTGTTAGAGATGAAGCGGCGTCTGTCTTCACTGCAGCTAGAGGGCAATAGGGCTTCACTTGGCGGGATGTTAGCGGCCCAGAAACTGTTCACCCGTTTATTCCCGAGTTTTAGGAAAACCTGTGTTATATAAATGAATAGAGCCACTTAAATCTGAAACTTTATAGAAAAAAATAACAGATAACCATAGGTTTAACAGTTTTAGAGCTGTGAGCTTCATCTTGCAAAGGTTTACATTACATAAATGTAAATAAAATAAGCTTTTTATTTACAGAGAACAGGTTTATTTAGAGAACAGGTTTACATAAATGTAAACCTGTTCTCTACTCACCGTTTCCAATCCACTGAAATTAAAATTAATTAGTAATGCATGTAAATTGTGCAACATGAGGAAATAAGTTAACAATTCCCATGTACATGTGTTTCTGATACTTATGTGAACTAAATAGTTACTGCTCTATAAAATTTGGTAATTCTATGGTCACTTTAAAACAAGGCAGCCCAAGTCCAGTACTTCAGCTCTATGATCCTGTAAATTTAGGATGCATCGCTTCTCCAACACACCTTCAATTGCAGGAAAGTGGCTCTAAAGGACTGAAGTTGGGCACCCTGTTCCAAAATATTTTCAGCTGGTTCATTGTCTGACTTCATTTGAGAATGACCAGTTCAAAATTCCAAGGAGCTATCAAGGGATATAGGACTCTTACGAAGAAAGTAAGCATTTGGTGTTCATCAGACTATCTGCAATGTAAATAATTGGGTTCATCCTCAGTGAATGACTAAATATGTTTGTGACAAACTCACGAACTTGCAGCATAATGAAGTTTCAACTAATGATGTGATTATTTTCAGCTTGTTTACCTGGATAAGCTCCTCTGTCCAGATTTTCTTATCCATCTTCAGACTTCGTACTTTGGATATACTCGGACCGAGTCCTCTGTGTTCTCCTACAGCATCCAAATACAAGTTAAATCTTTTCATGTACGACTTAATTTAAATACTTTATCTGCGCCACAAAACCTGGCTTGTCAAATTACACTACTGCAATTGTTGCAAAAAATAAATGACACTCTTTTTCGTTACTAGAATTTTGCAGTTTTTGAACCATAAAATGTAACACTTTTGGTTGGATATTTGACAGTTTTCCCCAGTGAGGTCACAAACAATGATCATCCCAGACACCTCTGCAAATCTGAACAATGTAAAATAAAAAATAATCTTGGAACCTGGAAAAGACCAAAAAACATTATATGTTCTGATGTGTAAAGCCCATTAATTGAAAGAAGGCGCATATTCTTTTTCCACAGTAAGTATTTAGTTTATGTTGCTGCTCACTGACAAAAATAGAGAAAACACATTAATGGTTCAATTGAGGACATGAATATACAAATAGAAAACAAAACAAAACTTGAAGCAGATCCAAACCAACCTGCACATTGCTTGCAGATCACCACACAAAGGTTGATGGCCGCCCAGTCTGGCTTCAAAGTGCCACAGTCAGCGCAGAAGCTGTTGCTAGGCTCCCTCCAGATCTGCTCAACCACCTCACTGTTGGACAGCGCTTCTCCTATGGCGTTCCTCATGGCCTGCACCCACTGTTCCCTTGACTGCTCTGACTCGGCTATAAAACTGTGGAAACAGACAAGCCAAGAACATGGAATGATGCTGAATTGACAATTCATCCAAATCCGAATTATAATTATTTTTGTTTGCAACATCCCCAGCATTTCTGGTGAACCAAAACCAGAAAGACGTGGCAGAAAATGGAAAACAGGACATAAGTTTCTGATGTGATTTGACTCTCTGACCAACAGAAAAAGGCACAGTGATTCAGTCACAACACACTCACAGCAAATAATCTATAAATAAATGCAGGACTTTTCATAGATCCCCATCCTGTCAGGCTGCACTGTCAGACAAAAGACCACACATACAACAAACATGCATGCTTGTGCACAGGCGTTATCCTCCCACATTTAAAAACTTTTCTTTATTCTTGATAGAAACCTAGCCAAACACTTACAGGACAGATCAGGGAAATTTGACAGCAAGAAATCAAGATCTCAATTCTATAAACACTTTAGCAATATCACTCAGATATTCAGTCACTGGTTTACGATGCACAAATGTCATACTAAACTAAAGCCATTGCTTGCTTTTACATAGCAACTTGAAACAAAGTTGATTGATTCCTAGCTTTAAAATGTGTAGAAATGTGTCAAATTGTACCCTGGGAAGCAGAATTTTAGTAAAACAGAAAGCACTTTTATTCATATATCTACAAAAAAAAAAGTGTACCGCATTGGCTTGAAAGAATGTCAATAAACCTAGCGCCACCCAGTGGTTAAACCTTATGTCGTCTAATTTGCCATTGAAAAGAATAGTATATATTAGGAAATACAAACAATATCTTTTTGAGAAGATTTCTGGTCCTTTCATCAACTTTATTAAAGAACTTAGGCTTGTCAAAGGGCTTGCTGGACTCTTGATTTGCTGGAATCTGCAGTGCCATATGCTGAATAGACGTGTATAACTGTATCCAATCTGTTTGATAATGCTCGATTACCAATATTGTTTTGAGAAGGTGTGTTATTTGTTGTTATTTTGGTTTATTCAACTTTTATTTTTCATTTTTCCGAATTGGATTAGTTGTAGGCTCAACTACAACTTGGCAACATGTAGTAACATGTAAATACTGAATGTTATTGTCATGTAGTAATTATAAAAGAAGTTTGTTCAGAATGATAGATGATTTTATTTTCAAAGTGAAAAATCTCAATAAAAATTGTTTGTATTTCAGGAAAACAAAAGTGGTTACCTGGGGAACCATTTGGATATATTTTGCTAGCTCAAAAGTAATATTTGAATATAAAATTCATACAAAAATCTTAACTATATTATGTATATTTCATAATAAAAAAGAAAAACCATTACCAATATGAGACAGTTGCGCAGCAGGCTTAAAAAAAACCATCTTGCATATACAGGTGCATTTCAATATATTGGAATAGCATCAACTACCAAAACCCTACAGAGAATCTGTGGAGGATGAGACAACAGAGACAACAATGCAGAGCTACAGGCCACTAACTGAGGCTTCCTGAATACACCAGTAGAGCAACAGCAACCACCATGTCATGTCACTCTGATGCAGTAATTTGTACAAGCCAAGTATTGAGAACATGTACTGTACTGTACCTGGGCTTTTAGCAGGCTGACATTTGTTTATTATAATCTTACATTTTCTTTTTCTGAGAAACAGAATTTTGGGTTTCCATTAGCCTTCAGCTATAGACATTAAAAGGAACTTAAATGAAAGAAAAATCTAAATTTATTATTAAATAAATCTAATCAGATTACCTGAATATGCGATAAGGTGTGGTGAGATCAAAGCTACGACGATCTGAGTCTTTCACATTTCCAACGTTCATGCCAATAAATGTGATTCCTACTCCGATGCGATAATCCTAGAAGGAAGATGAAGAGTTATTTCTTTCATCACCAAAGAAAATAATACTAACTTGAGTCCAGAAAAAGGATGAAAGGATAGCTCATTAACTTTTCTGGAACAATTTCTTGAATACAAAACTGCCAAAATACATATTTATTTGACCTAAGAAGTCTCTTACATCCGCGTTCTTATAGAGAAGGACTTTATCTGAAGCAACAACAGTAAAAAGTTTGGATCGCAGCCCTTTGAGCTCCAAATAGCCATAATAATCTGGGGTCAAAGGTGAGCCTGCAATCAAACTTAAGGGACGCTTGGGCCCCCCAGTGCAGTTCCTCAGTTCGGTCACCCATTCATTCCTTTCATCTGCAGACAAGCAAACACATGCTTTTAGTAAATCATGGTGTGCACAAATTAAGATGGATATGTAAATGTGATCACATATATGACAAAGAAAGAAATGAAACAGACCTTCATTTTCAGCTCTGAAGATAAATGTCCGATTGTTTGTGGCAACCTCAAACTTCAACTCCCCCACGCTAGACACATTAGTGATAAAGGCTGTTGAGATAAACCCCTTGGAATACACCTCCTACAACACAACACAACAGATCTGTTACACAGATACATAACACTCACTCTGTGCACATGCTGCTCTGAAATATTTAAAACTTGGTGTCTTTTGTTACCTTTTCATTGTCAAAGTATCTTAGGTAGTCAATTTCTAGCTTCACCCATCGTCTCTGGTAATAAAGAGCCCTGTATGAGGAAGCATAAAGATTAACAAGATATTAATCTATTATAACATAAACCAAGTGAAGCTGAAGAAACTGTGGGTAGATTTTTTTCTTTGCTAATTCATTGTCATTATAAATGAAGAGCTTCAAACTCCACGTTTTTAAAACAATAATTCTCAAAGTTGAATACGTAGCTTGAGTTTTACCCCTGCGGTGGATTCTTGTCCAGCCAGCCCATCTTGATGACAGAAGAAAGTTGGGAACTGTCTTCCTTAGCAGGTGTGGACAGTCTGCCGGAGTCAGGCAGGCAAAAGCTGCCAGGCAGGTTGGCGATGCGTTCAGTTTGCCAAGGAGGAGAATCTGGGCTGCATAGAAATGTCCAAACAAACACATGCACATGTTCAGAGATAAAATTAGTTTGATGATTAAAAAAAAATGGCTAAACAGAAGCATCTTTAATTATTTAGAATGCATACTTTGATCAAATGTTTATGTAAAAAGCCAAAAATAGTTACAATTTGAGTCTGCAGTTTGAATACAGAATTGTGAAAAGTAAATTGACAACTCAACCCGAAGTTTACAAAAGAACAACATGTAAAGCTCTGCAGTGCTCAATTGCCTCAGTTAAGGTCAGTAGTTAAGATTCAGCAAGAATAACAAGAGGCTGGGCAAAAATGGCATCCATTGCAGAGTTAAAAAAACAAGAACCATTGCTGACCAAGACAGACAAAAACACACAGTAGCCAGTCCAATATTTGCCAAAAAGTACTTTGATGATCTCCAAGACTTTTGGAAAAATATTTTGTGGACTGACGAAACGTAAGTAGAACTCTGTGGAAGGTTTTGTGTCCCAACATATCTAACAATCAGCACCACAAAAAGAAAACATCCATTCTAACAGCTAAAATAAAGTGATATTATGACCGCTTGGGGCTGCTTTGTTGATTCAGGAACTGAGGAAACCATGAATTCTGCTCTCTATTAGAAACTCCTGAAAGGAGAATATCTGGGCCTTGGTTTGTGGCTTTGAGCTCAAGAAATATAAACCTCCATATTGAAATATTCTCCATATTGATGCAAAAGATTAATTGTCAGTTATTACAAGCGCACAAATGCATATCAGACAAAAGCTAAATATAACCCTATGACATTGACACCTCATATTCTCTTATCAAGAATGATGGTGAAGAGTTAATAAGAGTTTCTTTTACATCCAATGGATCTGCATGCATTACAGTAATTTCCACACATACCTGACCTTTTTCAACATTAAAATACTTACAGTTAACACACAGAAAACTAAAGTCACTCAGATAAGCTTGCACACAACAAGCTAACACTGCAGAATGAGATGGGTGACAACAGTACTGTTGATCAGACCACTTTTGCATGCTTCACCCACTATTTCACACTTACATGTGCCAGTTCAGCGTTGACACCAACACAGTTCCTGTCTGAGTCGAATCAGTGGAGGATGAATTTTAAACCCTCTTACTAGCTTGGTTGTTCACATAACACTAAGGTTAATTAAAGCCATTGTCAAGCGCATCATATCTTTGTATAGCAAAGTAGTCTAGAGCAATCTCAGTTAAAGTATGGCTCAACTTGGATCATTAACCTGATATAGGAATTACATAGAGAAAACAGAAAACTGACAACAAAAATGCTATAAGAACCAACTGGTGATGCAGGGGGAATTTCCTGATGATCAGAATAGAGCAATTTGTTGCTTAATGAGCCACAACTGATGAATTAAATACTGTATGTCAGGTGTTGTTGTTCATCTGAGTATTTATGGTAACACTTTGTTTGACGGGGTGTGCATAAGACTGACATGACACTGTCATAAACATGACATAACATCTGTCATGAACACGAAGGAGTCTTTGTGACTGTCTATGACTGTTGTCGTTAAGAGTCATTTGGTAAATAATGACACTTTTAATGTTGCTTTAAAAGTTGCATTAAAAGTCCATTAAAAGTGCCAACTTTGCATAATTCTGTAAATAATGTCAATTTAATGCAAAGTTGGCACTTTTAATGGACTCTCAATGCAACTTTTACAGCAGCTTTACATTAAAAGTGTCATTACTTACCAAATGACACTTCATGACAACAGTCATAGACATTCATAAAGACTACTTCATGTTCATGACAGATGTTATGTCATGTTTATGACAGTGTCATGTCAGTCTTATGCACACCCTTTCAAATAAAATGCTACCAGATTTATTTACGCACATCCAAGACCTGCTGAGAATGATGTGTATGAAACTAAGCAAGGGTCTACTGATTTTTTTATAGTTTGCAATGAGGATTGAAATGAACACAATACTTAAACATCATTACTCACTCATCTTCATCTAACAGCTCGTCATCGCTATACAGAGAACAGACCCGCTTCTGTTGGTTAATGGGTACTTGCAGTGACATGTCCTGTTGGAGGAAACGATCGATGGTCACAATGCACAGCAGAAATCAAAAGGAGGAAAAGTTATAACATGTAATACATCCCCTTACCCTGTCTGCCACCTTCCTTTGCTGAACACTGGAGTTAAGCAGGTTTATATCCTCATAGTCATTAGAATTATCATCGACTGGAACCAAGACTAGAAAAAGACAAAGGATTTGAAAATAAATGGAGATGCAAAAAAAGTTTATGCTAGAAAATAAATTGATTGATATTAATCAATGCCAGCCAATTCAAGAATAAGTTTACAGATGCAAAGAATTGGGTTTCAGGTCTCATTAAATAATTTTTTTTTTTTTCATTTAATAACTGGTCACCATACTGGCTTTCAAGTCAGAGAATATTTTTATCAAAGTCACTCAGGACTTTCTTGGCAGCAACATCCATTACATGCAGGCACATTACATAAATACTTTCAAATCTCTTTGGTGTTACAGTAAACACCATTCTGGGAAATGCAGAAATACCTGCTGATCTTGACATTAACACAGCTCATAACCTCAAGTTACCTGCATTTACTCTGCTCTTAAATCCATTTAACATTTATGTACATTTTGTTTCTGAGTGCAAGAATGATCTGAAAGTATTTGTGTGTGTGACAAGTTTCTTTCTTCACCAATAATTGTTTTTCAGATTTGGGGTTTGAACTAAGTGTCAAATGTTAAGCGCAATTGCATGACATATGACATGAAGAACACGAATTTGTAGTCAAATCAATTGTTGGCTTACATTTTAACTGAAAAAAATCTTTTATTTTCTATTTATATCTCAAAACACACAGTATACATAGTACATATACATAGTATATATGTACTATGTATACATAGTACATATACATAGTATTTATGTACTATGTATACTATGCATAGTACATATATATTAGCAAAAAAGAACAATGATTGACCAGTATAAAAGCAACTGCACTCACTAACTGCAGGCTGCAGCCATCAACAAACTAAGTAAGTAGTTTTAATTATGTATAGAATTACAATTACAGTAGAAAGGTTGGCTTACCAGCTCACACACAGGAAAAGTCCCACTTCTCTCTCTTTTGTCTTTAACTTTAACCAAAAATGTCCCAGTACTTCAACTCTTGTGTGTCTTTGCTAAGGCTGGCTAACACTGACTGTGAGGCAACTTGTGCGTTCCTTTCGAGGAGCTACCTGAGTCCCACCTATTTTAAAACTGCAACACAAAGAGCTAATTAACAAAACAAAAGAAGCAGCATAGCTAGGAGTGACATCTCAAATTGTTCTTCAACTTGTTGTTTTGTTTATCGGCTCTAAAAGGTAGCGCGCTAAAGTCGAAATCTACTCTTGGCAAGATGTGATGCAGCATATCTGGTCAAACCTGTTTGTTAACATGACGCAGAATACCTAGAATAAAAATGCATAATTTTTTACTTGAAACAAATAGATAAGATATTTTTACAGAGTTGTTTTCAGGTCAGTAGTAGTTCTTGTATGAATGGGCAAGCTCTTCCTCCTGCCTCTCAAACAATCAAATGTGATCAAATAATCTAAATCCTGCCCTGGGGTAAAATACATTACATATATAAAGAGTGGGTGCCAACTCCCTATTAACAGCACATGTATAAAAGAAACAGAAAACTTGTCTAAGATGCAACTAGCAGATAAGATTTTTTTTTAAATTATCAAGTTCTTTTGAACTGTCCTTTCTAATTCTGCCCTGGGAAATTGCAAATAGATGGAAAAAAAACAAAAAACACACTGAATACTATTAAGTCCTGCACATTCATGAGTGGTGTTAACATTTTTGGAGGATTGTAAACTTACAGATTCTCTTATTTTATTTGAAATAAAGTGACAATTTTAAATTGTGCTATTTTAGTGCTCTTTAGTGAAAGAAAAGAGTTGTTGCATGTTCCCTCAAAGATTCAAGCTCAATAAATTCTGTGGAGATGTGTGTGTGTGTGTGTGTGTGCGTGCGTGTGTGTGGCTCAGGATGTTATGCCCATATAACTGGACTTGATGTTATGAATGTCCTTGCTGTAAGCTTAAAAAAATCTAGTCTAATGATCAAAAGCAACAAACTATGCTAAGTTGTTTCTCTTGTCATTGTTTGGGAGCCTGCTGCAGGCAGGGAGTGAAACAAGTTGTGGCTTTGCAGGTTAAACAGAAACAACCAGAGTAATGAACCTTAATGCATTCTGTTACTTCTACCTTTGCTCTCCTCACCACTCAGATTACTGCAGCCAGAACAATCGGTCAGATGTGGTCTTTTATTTACAGCTGGCAGACCATACAACTAATACTTCTCTCAATTTATCAAATGAGAGAGCTGTTTTACACATCTGCAGTTGTTTTTTGCACAAATTTTCCTACAACAAAACAGAACAATATCTACAGTTACAGTGTATGAATAACCACTTGTATATTATAGGACGCATACTTCCTATTTACGCATAGTTTTATTGCTCCATGTAGATAAGATTGCAGATTTCTACAGTGTTAAAAAAAATACTCTATTTAAAAGCATAAGTATGTATGCAAGTCATAATAGCGTAGAAAAGAGAACAATACTTGTGACAGAAGTGCTATTGGATTGTTTTTCTTTTGAACTTTGCAGGATGTAGTGAAGCACATCCTACAGTTGTACAAAGGGGAAAAAGTACAGTGATGATTGGAAAAACTTTGAACTCATAGGACATACAGGAAATAACCAGCAAAGATGTTGGCTCCTGCTGAAAAGTTGCTTGGAACTGAAGTACCATAACTAAAGGGGAGGTTTTTTTTGTTGTTTTTTTCTACTTCAGTAATCTTGATGCCAATCCTGGGGTAACTGTAACCTATCACTAAGAGCATGACAGCTCTCATCTGCCAGAAGGATTTCTTTTTTTCTGCTGGTTTTAAAAGCTGGTAATGCTGTAAACACAGCAGGAACTTTAATGTCGAGTAAAAGACAAGAGAAAAAAGTAGTAAGTATTCTATATGTCATAGATACAAGCTGCTACAGAAAAGCAGCACACAGTTAACCCAAAGTCTGCTCTGCAGTGCAAACCCAGATATTAACCAGAGCATACTGTTACGTCATCAGTTAAACCATTCAGATCTGGGTCATCAGAAAGGTTACTTTAGGCTTAATTAGTTAACTGAGTTATTGTGTAACTACTATTTTTTTTAATATTCTAAACAACTTTTCTGTTTGTGCTTTTCTATGACAAGAATTTGAATTGGTTTCATTTCATTAATTTAACTGATGACAATCAGAATGATGAAGGAAATGCAACTTTCATTTTGAGGCCGAATCAAAAATATTTTAACCGATTGTTGCTGATTATAAACATTACTAAACTCACGAGGAGGTTTGGAGATCTTCCTTGCAGGCAGAGCGGGCTGTAGTTCAGTCTGGTCGGATGGTTTGCTGATTTCCTGTGCTTGTGGTGTCCTGTTGCGTAGTGGAACCTGTGGACTGGGGTCGGTCTGAATCAGCTCCTCAGTTCCTTTCTTGGTCAGAGGCGGGCTGGGGGGTAAAGACGAATGTGACAGGTCAGCAGAGCAATGGGGGGAAGAGGAGGAGTCCTCGGACCCCATTGAGGTATAAGTTCGGGTAAAAAATCCACGTAGAACAGCGAGTTTAAACATCCTCTGTTGAGCAGTTCTCCTTTTGTCACCTTCCTCCTCCCAGTGTTAAAACTGCAGAAATCGCTGCATGTGAGACTTCATACTCAGTATAATTGCTACATATCCATACACATACATGACCAGAACTCAATCAAAAAAGTAAATCCAAAGAAAAGTTTAATTTTTCTACAGCTGCACACACACAGTGATCCAAGAGGAAAACGGAGGTTCCTTTGCTCCCCTGTCTCTCTGGCTTTCCTACTTTGCTTCCTGGTTGACCTGCAGGTCCCAACCTGCTCAAGCTGTGGGACAGTCTTAGTATAAATAAATCATTCCTGCCGCACCATTAGTGACACAAACACACAGGGAATAGGTCCTGGGAATGTTTGCTGGTGCCAGATTAGAAAAAACAAAAATTTCCAAAACTATTATACTTTACAGTTTTGTAGAGGACAAAGTGCACAACTTTAGCAGTAATTTAATATTAAATAGTCCTTAGATGATCCAAACAAAAGACATGGTTTCCATAGACTTCAGTGTACTCGAAGACCTGAAGTATCAAGAAATCTCCTAAATATTACAGATCTAACAACATGAAGATGGATGAAAGAACTCCAGCAGAAACAAGTCATTCCTCAATATTGAGGAATTCAAGAACAGACGAAGAGCAAATCGGTCTATCAATCAGTCTGAAAAGGGTTAAAAACTATTTCTAAGGCTTTAGGACTCCAGTGAACTGCAGTGAGAGCAATTATCGACAAATGGAGAAAACATGGAACAAAGGTGGACTTTCCCAGGAACTGAAAATATAAATGTAAAATATGGGTTATTTAATGGGTGGTATTTAATAACTGCTTAAAAAGACAGTATTATGTATTTTCCAGGTGCACTGAGATGGCAATATCAAGTAACAATGCTACCTTCAGCTGCTATAAATTGCTATGTCAAGTATGACTTAAAAGAAATTTGACTTTGTAATTTAACACCTCGAAATTGGTTTGCTGTCTCTTTAAAAACTCCTGCTCTTTCTGAAACTCCACCTTCAGAAAGTCATCACAACATCAATCCTCTGTTAACCCCTTAAAATTTTTACTAGGGTTACACTGGTAAAATAACATTATAACATGACGTAAAGCTCAAAAAAGTTAATTTATCATAATACATCTCCATTAAAAAACTTTAAAACATAAACCTTGAAACACAACAACAACCTGAGTTTTTCATAAATTTCCTAAATATCTTCCATCACCATGTTACAAATCCTTTCAAACAGAGGTTAGTTTAAGAAAAGACAAGTTCCTAAAGAGTAAAACCATAAAAGACAGCATATTCTCTCAAAAGAGTCAACCTCACCTCTAAATGTGGTATTTTTTCCGTATTTTCCGTACTTCCGATACATGTGGCTAGCTGAAGATCTTATTTCCAAATTTTTATATCTTTTTTCTATTAATCTTGGTTTCGTTTTTCTAAAATCCTCCTGATAGAGATCCAGAGATGAAGAAACTGGAGCCTCTGTTTGTGTCTTATAAAAAGAGAAGTCACCTATTAGACTGAACTGATGCTCAGAAAAAAAGTCTAGTTTACACAACATAATGTACTGTCATCACCTAAAACAATAAGCACATGACTACAAGTCCTGCATGTTCAGCTAGACTCACTGAAGTGTGAACCACACCAAAGGACAGTTTACTTCTTTCACTTTGGCGAACTAGGTTAGGTGATAAAAGCAAACCAAGTGGTTTTTGCACTGTTATAGAATACGCAAAGTAGTCTAAATATCAAAACAATTTTTTAAGGTTGGTCTGCAAAAACGAAAAAAAAGAAACTACAAAGTCCAAAATGTGACAAAATCTAAAATTCTGACCTGCATTAAGCAGATTTTTACTCCACTTGTTTCTTCCCTCCCCTGGGACCAGCACAAATTTGGATAATCTCTCAGGACTATATTTAAACAAAATCAATTTAGATATAATAATATCACTGCAAGTCAATTTCTATACTGCAATATATAGCAGTCATCTTTTCTTACTTTCTTACTTTCTTTCTTTCTTTCTCTTTCTTTAAGGCCTCAGATGAAAGATGCCTTGTTAAAATCTGACTCTAGTGGTTGATTAAGCAGACCCATGTGAAAATTTATATTTACTCACCATCCCCCTTCCCCCTGGTAATGAAATCAGACAGGACACATCTAAAATTACTTCGAAACATCCACGCAACATGAACAAAACTTCAAATCGTCATGAAACAGGACATTAGGACTATTTCATCAGAACATGAAATGTGTCATCTTAGTCTTAAGGTCCTAGATGAGACAACAGATATGATTAGATCATTTGGATAATGACCCCTCAAGTGTTGTCCTTGCAGTAGGACAACACTTGCCTTCCTGGCATTTAAGGAGGGTATAAAATAGTAGGTGAAAATGTAAAAATTCTTGAACAAAAATGTGAAAAGTGTAGTTCCAGCTATACTGGCCACTCAAAATTCTTTACACTAGAGCCACATTCATCCATTCACACTCACAATCATGCACAAATTCATTGACATGTAGCTTGGACTCAACTGGATGAATAAAAAAAAACAAAAAAAACAGTTACACAAAAGTGTTTTACTGTAAAGATTGTTTGTATTGTGTTTTGTTGCAACCTGAAGTGAGAAATAAACTTCAGTGGAGTTTGAAAACAAAATATGTGTATAGGTTTATGTCTGGTTGAACCATCTGTGTGCCCAGTTGATTTTTTTTTTTTTTTCCTTTTTTGGGGAGGATTTTATTGTAATCAATAGGGGGACCCAGAAAATATTTGGGAACCACTGGGGGGGCCCAGAAGAAAATCTTTGGGAAATCTTTGGGAACCACTGCTATAGACAGACACATATTAATATCGAAAGGTGATAAGAAATCATCTAATATTAACAAGTTGTTTTTTAGGAGTCTAGCAGAAAGCCTCACTGTGTCGCGATATCCCAGCAATCCACAAGGAACAAAACAGCTGTTCTTTTACTTGAGAAAAAGGCTATACTCATTGATATTCAGATTGTTCAGCTGATTCCACACAGGTTTGTATATTGCCATGTGTGTATGTGTATTTGAGAGCATTATTTTGTGTGGGTCTATAAAGAAAATGAAGCATCTGTTGGGAAACTTCAGGTTCCATTACATCCATGACGAATGAGTTTATGATACAGTTAAGATGTGCCCATGGTTTAAGACAAAGGGTATAAAATATACAATATTTGTCAGAAAAGAGTAAGTAACTTTTCCCATTACATCACTGTCTCATTACTTTTTCCACAAACTTAATGAATGTCTGACCCTCTATAAAACAAAGCTGAATGCTCTATACAACAGGGAACAGAAGAAATCTAAACTGGCCATCAGTCAACCCCAATCTGGAACTTCATGCAAGGTCTTGGCTGGTGAGTTTGATCATGAAAATGTTGTGAAATCAGCTCACAGTTATGGAGGGAGGTTATTTATAATATGACGGCAATGTGACTACATTTACCAAAACCACCACTGGTGACCAATGACAGCGTAATGGACTAATATCTGTAAAATTTAGGATGAGGAAACTAACATGAGTCATTCAGCTTTATAATAACTCGATATGTATGCATTTTCCAGGCACATAGTATAATTTTATAGCACAATCAAGTAACTATGCTACCTTCAGCTGTTATAAAAATGCCTCCATATGAGGAGGTGTCTGGGGTAAACAGATCCTTGTTGGAACAAGTCTTTAGGCACCCTCGAATGGCTGCCAGAGGAGATTCAAGAATTCTTCAAACGCGCATAAAAGAATCAAAGCAACACTGTAGGTATGTTTTTGATTACAGAACAACATTCTAACATGGTGTAAAGCTCAAAAAAGCAATTTTTACATAACTGACCTTCTTTAAAGTCAGTTTCCAGGTTTTAATCCTATAGAAGTGGATGCACTGGAAGAGTGGGTCACAATCTCCTCTGAGATGAATCAAAACCTGGTAATAAGCTGCAGAATATGTCTTCATGATTGTCCTACCAAAAAAAGGTTTCTCTACCAAGTTTTGAGTTATACAGTCAAACAACTTCATGTAAATGGCATAACATTTTTTCTGTATCTCTGTACAAAAATTAAACTGCCAGAAAATGACTGGGCTTTTTTTAAGAGAGCAAATTTGGAAAATCAAAAGGGGATCAAAAACTTATTTCCCCACTGTATAAGTTCCAAAGTTATAATAAGAATTGCACTCAGTCAGACGTTTGTCAGTCCACTATTGTGAAAGTTCCTCTTTTGACCCTTCTCTTGCAGTATGTTAAAATCCAGCTTATAACTGTCAACTCTTCAATGTTCCCAAGTCGTCAAATCTGCAGTTCTGTACTGTCAGTCTGCTAATAAAAAACAATTGGTGCTTCCATTTAGGCCATCACATGCCGCAGAATAGAATGTACAATTAAAATTCACCCAATTACAAAGCCTATTTAATCACCACTAGAAATCAGATCTCGGACAGTAAACCTGGTTCATATTATGATATGTATATGAACTGTTTATAGGTCAATGTAAAAAAATTTTAAAAACAGGTTTATGAGGTATTCAATCGTGGTAATATAATTTTTTACAGTGCCATGCAAGGGTGTTAATACCCTTTGACCATGTTCACATTGTTTGCTTATTCTAAGTGAAGAGAGTTTTGAACAACTGCCAACCTGCCATAAAATTACCATCAACTTCAACAGACAGGCAAGAAAGGAGCTCATTAGTCTGAGTAGAAGCTGAGGTGTCCATGGGAAATGTGGAGGACCCACAAAGATCCCCAGGAGGGAGAATCTGTTGACAGGACAATTATTGCTTGTGGACTTTACATATCTGGTACAATGGAAAAGTAGTGCTCTGTTTACAAGAGATTAAATTGTAACTTCATGGTCTATATGCAAAGCTCTATGAGTGATGGGAAAACTAACACCCTGACTATACCACTGCAAGTGCAAAACAAAGTGGAGAGCATATCATGCTGTAGAGATGCTTTTCTTCAGCAAGTATACTGAACAAGGCAACTAAACATACAGCAATTCTGGAAGAAACCCTTTCAGAGACAGCAAAAGATGTAAACCATGTGTACCATTCAGCAGGACAACGAAGCTTAGCATACAGTCTGATCTACTGTGTAACGGTTTAGATTAAAACATATTCACGTGTTAAGAGTTGCCAAAATCTAATTCGGAATCTGGAATACTGGAATACAGATGCCCTACTCACAAAGTGACTGACGTTGGGACTTTTTTTCAAGAACAAAAGGGAAATATTTAATTATCTTCATGTGTGCAGGTAGTTGAAACATACACCAAAATATCTGCAGGTTAGACTTCAGTAAAAAGTAGTTCTACAAACTAGTGGTTCAGGGAAGCTGAATAAAGGTCCACAAACTTTGTATATGGAAAGAAAATTATGCATAATTTCCCTTCCACTTTACAATTGCGCACTACTTTGTGTTAAATAGACTGATGTATGGCTGACATGTTCTAATAAGTGAAACAAGTAAGAAATTGAAAAACAAGTTTGTCACTGCTGTGCTGTTTCTACCCCAAAGGAGGCAATTCTTTTTAACCCAATAGAACTTCAGTAGAACCTCAAAAACACAACCCTGCCTTTCCAAATTACTCATCGTACACAGCAATTACTCCTTAGCTTTTCTTTCTTAAATTAAACCACAGAACACCAGAAAAAAATAACGGACAATGACGGGAAACAGGCCGCAGTTCCCTCTTTTTCTCAGAGGAAGAATGCTGAGTGGGGTTTGCTAGCATTGCTCTATATTTAACTCAAACTGTTCTGAACAACGATGACTGTAGACTGAAGAAACAATGACCGTTTCTTTTCTTCTCCCACGCTTAAGTTTTATAGTTGTTTAGGCAGTTCAGAATAATTGTGCGGAAGCAACAGCTGAAAAACTCAGACAATGGTTTTGGCAAACAAAAACCGCTTTTTAAATTAGCAAGTGCACTTGCTGCAACCTTCGATGTTATAGGGAAGCTAAATGTAGCACACCGCCTCAGCAATGGGTGTATTTATAAATAACATTCGTAAAATTTCTCTAGAAAATGATGCATATGATAAAACCTTCCGAGAATACATAAGCTACAGCGTACATATAGCAGCTTGACAAAAGAAAAACAAAAATCCCAGTTTTAAATTCCATGTTTTTTTCTGTTATTTGCAGGTAAAACACCAATAGTGCTGCTACTTCAGAATACATTTCCCACTGCCAGACAGAACCAAACAAAGAATCTGTGCCCCCCACAAAAACTATGAAAACTTTCACACTCTTTTCAAGATAAAACTAACTTATAGACTGACGCAACTCTAACTCTAAACCCGTTTCTGTTGACCAAAAAAAAAAATAACAAAAACGTAGCCCCAACCTGAACGCACCACAGACCCAACACATGCAGAAACATGTTTTATATAAACATTACCTTCCACAACATGCTTGTGAGGGGTCCTCTTCCATGATGATACCATCTTAAACAAAGACACATCAAAAAAGCAGGAGGAAATGACTTGGTGACCAGAAAATGGGAGGAGGCAAAAAGCCACACTGACAAGGAAGAAAGAAATTACCATCAAGAGAGCGTGTGAATGTTTTCCGACAAGGGCTGCAATAAGTCCAGAAATACTCCCCAGTGGAAAAAAAACAAAAAAACTTTAAACTTCTCAATCTATATTTCTCACTCTCTCTTTCTCACAGCATTGCTGTGAGAGGGTGATGGGGAGGAGAAGAGTTTAAAAACTGCTGCTGGTTGTTCTGCATTGTGACTTCCTCAAGCTTTCTAAAGCTAGTTTCCCTTCAAAACACAGATGTGTGTTAGTCACAATTGAAGCGACCCACAAGCACACGAACAATGTTAAGCTTCAGGTTTCCCTTGCAGATGAGGTGACAGAAAGAATTAGAGAGATTCTCTTATCTGATGTGCCGTCACCACAAAACATGCAAACAAAATACTATAAAACTGACTTGAAAAAAAACAACTGCTCTTCTGCTTTAAGAGTGAAATATGGATTTGTAAACAACACTCAGTGTACACTAATTACATAAACGTCTAAAAACATAAGACAGAATTTTCTTTGTGAACTTTCAATGTTTATTTCCCCCAACACACACGCACACACACACAGCTCTTTGGAAAAATAGAAGAACCATTAAATCAGAGAATGAACTGGTTACAATGGGTGTACTTTCAACTAACTCACTAAGTTAGCATGCTACAGTCAATCAGTAAAAGGAAGTGCCTAATTTTACTTTCAGGAAGTATTATAAACTACACTGTAACATTTTCAAATGTTCTGCACTGTCTAAAAGCTGACAAAGGGTCACTGTCTCCATTATGCCAGTAGGTGGCAGCACAGCTCAAACAATGTTAAATGCCAACTCTTAATTACAGTCTAACAGCAACTCCAACTGACAACTATTAATTTTTTGGTTTGTTATTTATTTTTGCATTGCTAGCTGTAACATTTTACTGAGGGACCGGTCTGACTCCAAGAGTCATCCTGGAAATACTGGAAACAACATTATATAAAATTAGATTAAAAAATTACTTAAAATGAATAAGGCAGAGAGAAAAAATGATTACATTAGGAATAAAAATGTAGGGGTTTTTTGTTTGCTTTTTTTACATTTTCTCTTTTACGCTACACTCTGAAAGGCAGATGCAGGAAGTGATGGGGGAAAAGGAAGGTGGTGCAGGGCTTTCAAAACAGGACAAAGGAATGTGCCAAATACTTTAAACTGCTTTTACTTTAACTCAGATGCAAAAATGTGTATTTAACACATGTAGGCAGCCAACTATTTTATTTCCCATTATTCCACCCACAAATTCTTCTTGATTAATCTAAACAGTTAGTTGACTACCCAAAATCAAGTGATTTTACATTTCTTCAATAACTCTATATCTTTTAAGATATCATCTAGTACTAACATCATGGTTTCTTACTATTTTCAAACCTCAACGCCCCTTACTTGTTGCACCTAGAAACATCTGCTTAATACCAACATGTAAATGGTATTATGTTGGTAATGCTAAACTTCAGACTGAAGCTAATGCTGTTATGAAAACCTCACCTGTGAGTTTTAGGAGGCTGTAGAGGAACCCGCTGTGGGATTGGTGGTGGGCCTTTAGGTCCTGCTTTTGGAGGAAGAGGTGGAACATTTTTGTCCTCACTGGGAGAGGAAGCTGCGGAGATGGAAGAAGCTTTCCTGGCTTCATCCCCACCGAAAGATGGGGTAGATGGCTGTATGGGTAATGAATTAGGCCTAGGTGTTGTCGACTGGATGCTGGGAGTTTGGACGGGTGGTTCTGTGGAAACAAGAGTGATGGTGGGGGTAGATTTCTGGGATGAAGATTTGTACTTTCCTTCTGGAGGTACCACAGCGATCCTGTCCAAACTCAATGAGTTAGAGTGTTGAGCAGGAGATGAGGAACTCAGGGATGAGATGAAGGGCTGTGGGGGGCAGTTGGGTGTGCTGCGTGGGGGAACAGGTGGTAAAGATGTATCAGGCAGTGAAGACACAATGGGTGTAGGGTGACAGTTCACTGAAAAATTAGAACGAAACTTAGTCCTCTCCTTTGGTACAGGCTTAGCCCTTTTTTCATCCGGTGCTCCACTTCTCTCTTCCTCCTTCCCTCCTACAGGAGAAGAGTGTCTTTGAAGAGGAGCAGGCTTTGTTTCGCCTTCTCTATTACTGTTGTCTTGTATATTGGTCAAATGCCTCTCCTTGGGGACTGGTTTGTCTCTCTCCCTGGGTGAAGGTCTTATTATCTCGCCATCCATTTTCCCTGCTTCTACTTTTCTTTGCATGGGAACAGGCACAGGCTTCTCTTTCCTTTTAACTTCAGGATGACCAGTCTGCTCAGACCCCTCTGGCTTTACAACATTAGAGTATGCATCATAACTAGCAGTCATTTTGTTAAGGTTTGCCAGGATTCGTTTCTGGTGACCTGGCAGGTTGATGCCCATCCGGTCCAGTTGATCTGGTGTGAGGTTCTGGCAGTCTTGTAAAGTTGTCAGCCCGGCCTCCTGGAATGCCTCACCATATTGCTCCAAACGAAGCGTGCTCAGCCAGTCACTCACGTTAGCACTGGATTCGGTCAGAGACATGGCTTGTACTTGCAGTATGTGTTTGCAGCATGTGTGAGGGTCAACATGCCATATGGGTTTGCTTTCATGAGGAAAAGACTGATCGTAGCGATTCAGATCATGGCTCTGCAGCCTGTGGAAGAAAGAAAACATCAACATGTCAATTGCAACCAACCACATTAAGCAGCTTCAGGATTTTTTATTTTGCTTAAACTATTACTATCTACATCAATGAACATGGTGAAAGCACGTGGATGTGTCAAAAGCAAATTCATCCTTGAATATAGTTTGCACATGTCTGAAGGTGACACATTTATTTGCAGGCAAGTATAAACACCCTGGGAATGTCCAGTCATCATACTTTTTAGAAAGAAGTCTAAGATCTGGTTCTATTTCCCAGAGTTGTGTTTAAGCATGATATGTAAGAATCTACCCCAGACAGTTAAAGCTTTAGAACAGAAGGGTCATCAACCTTGATCATATCACCAAATCAGCTACAAAGTGACCCAGATATCCCAACTTCTGAGAAGAAGTGAACGACCACAGAAACAGATTTTTTGCAATTTATTAAAGTTGGTTTAAGGCTAAAAAGCCCCTCAACACATGTTTTTTTATGTATCAAGACTGAAAGAACAGATAGTTTCACGCACAGAAACAGCCAACACTTGTTTTATGATTCACAAGAAATGATTAAATTATTTGATCCCTGTGTTCAATAAATCCTGATTCATTTTTTTTTGTTTATCATTTCAAGTAAAGCAGAAATGTGACTGCTTCTGTAAACTGTTAATTTATAATCAGCTTACTTATTTCTCACTGAGCTTATAGTAAGATGCAAAAACCACAAAAAGGTAACTACAGTAACGTAAAACTAGACATTAGCCAGTAGTCAATGTAAAATAAGGCCTGGATGACATGTTTTTACCACATGCTGAAAGACTTATACCTAATTAGGGTTTCTACAGCAATGTTCACAGAAGGTTGTGACAAATACATGAGTGTTTAAATTAGTTCCTATCTTTTTCTTTGGATGTGTTTCTTGCTATCGCACTCCCATAATGAATGCCTCATTCCAATTTATTTTTTTCTCAGGAATAAATTTTCAAAACTGTCAGGGGTTTTTGCTTTGTTCTCCTAAAACTGAGGTGCTACTAGTGGAAATGTTAGATGGTGCTCCATTCAACCATGTCCTTTCGGCAAACCTGAATCACATTTTAACCAAATGACAGCAATGGCGTTTCCTAAAACTTTGCATTGGTAGACAAACTTTGTTGCTAACCTGATGAAATAATGTTGAATCCAGAACATCAATTTATGATAATGAAGGTCTTAAGTAAAAACTGCCATCAGAGGTCATTTTATTTAAAATCAAGTGAAGTCTTGTGAAAGATTATTGATAAACTGGCATAGTAAAAGTCTCACTTTAGTGAAAGAGGAAGTTGTGCGAAAGCCTTGACGGGGGCTGTCATTTTTATCAGCACGTCTTCAGTTGAGGAAGGCACACTGTAACGCCTACATTCCTTTCCTGTGATACAAATAAGGTTGTCAGATTAAACTGGTCTGCCCACATGCATGTATAAACTATTGTCAAAATTTGTGATCTTACCAAGTACTACCCCTGAGGAGCCAACATATACTCTGTATGTTGGCATTGTTACTACAGAGCACTATGTGAGGAAGTGTGAATGACACAAGAACTAATATACAAATGATGTTCTCACTGACCCGGTAACTTCTCCTTATACGTCTCTATAACTCACACTTGGTTGATTCTCAGCATCCACAGGTCCTTTTCTTTTGTACTCTTCTGCATTTTATGTCTCCCTTTCTCTTCGGTTAGGGTTTTATTCACCTTGTCATGCATTGAGTCCTGGAATATCAATGATGTACCTCATATCAAAGTGTGACCTTGATTAACAAGGCTGATGTGGCAGCTCACAGCCCATACACAGCCCATTAAAAACATTCATATTTAATATAAATATGGCAATACACAGATCCCAAAATTTCCAAGTCAATGAACAAACACCTGATGTGTTTAGTGTTTTATCTGAAAGCCACTTACTGAAACGAAGGGAAACCGCTGGTTTCCTCACACATAGCCACAGACACCTTTTCCCCTCCACGCACACAGGGCACTTAACTGAATACAAGTATAAAAGACAAATGGATGGTTTTTGGTGATTTCATATGTGTTCACAAAGATACTCAACAATGAATTAGGGCTTTTCCAACAAAGTGATTCTAGTCCTTAACCAGGGCTGATGCTAGAGCCAGGTCTTAAGTAGAACTGCAGAAGGACTGCTATGCTTTTTCCATCACCTGAGAGCTAAGTTGCAGCAATATCGTTGAGTCATTAAGGTTTTACCGAGATAATGTTGGGTCCTCCCGGCTATATTCTTTATTTTTGTGAAGGATTATAGCCCATTAAGACACATTAACTGCAAAAAATTATTATTTACCCCAGTTTTCCAGCAAAAAGATGATCTGACATCCCCACCTTCATTTATTATGGTGGTAATAGTTATTGGGGCAACAGTGACAACAGTGGTAGATAGGTTCGATTTCCGCTCCAAACACCTCTGTTGTAATGCACCTGGACAAGACACAATATGACAGCCTTGATTCTATCCAGTAGCTTGCCATCATCAGCTTGTGAATGGAAATGACTCATTTCATGTAAACCGTCTTTAAGTGTCCTAGTAAAAGCGTTATGTAGGTCTGATGTCATTTCATAACAATATTTATTATCAATGGAAAATAATTTCTTGTAAGTACAGTAGCAGTAAGTGGCAGTCTGACCCTCTTAGGTATCACTTATGACTTAAGAGAAAAAAACATCAGTTGTAAGACACACCATAGAAGTCTCATCATATTATGTTGATCCAACATTTTACTACCTTTTGAAGGATAGTGTTTTTATGTGTTATTATTTTAGACATGAAACTAGAGTTTCAAACACATATCTCACAATGCTTTCATCGGTTGCTGTTTCGTGTGAACCCGCCTCTCACTTCTGACGAAAGCGGTTATTTTTACTGGTCCTGCAACAAATTGGTGCTACATTAGCATCAGTTTTCAGGGTCTGAGTAGAGCTCACAACAGTCGAAACACAACAAAGTGGAAGGTAAACACTGGCATCACTTAAGCACTAGAACCAATTTGGTGGAAAAGAACCCAATGAGAATTTTATCACCTTTACAACAGCACACTGAAATGGAGGGTTTGAAATGGTACACAGAAATTTAATTCTACTTCCATCTATCATCTTCCGCTTAATCAGGGACTGATTAAGGAGGCCAAGACTCTCTTCTCCCCAATTATTTGGGTCAGCTCAAAAATTTATATTTAGAAAAAAGAAACAATCCAGTTGCCCTCTATTTAAGCGCCTTGCAGTGAAATCGGAAAAAGAAGTGTTTAAAGTTAGCCTGGCCATTGCCTTTCTGCGCTATTCCGCTCGATTCAAATCTCGCTTACATCACAGTCTAGCCTTTCTCTTGTTTACAAGGATTGTATTTGGGTAGAATTTCAGCGAACAGAAGAAAAATCGTGAACGATGACGTTGATGTTGTGTGCCGTTTTAGAATTGTAGTCTGCCTGTGGTTTTAGCAGTGGTGATGGAGGAAATGAACGGAGCCGTTCAATTTGCGTTGATGTTGAATTAACAATAACAGCCCTCTGGTTCGGCTCGGTATTTATGCGTCTCTGCAGTGGAGGATAATTGTTTACGGCACAGGCAATGTCTGGTAACCTTCATAGCATTGAGCTGGCACATTACATATGTCACGGACAAATATTAACGATTTAGCATTAGCGACATTAAAACGTCAACAGTCTATGCCTCAAGGAAGCTATTGTTTCTCGATAGCCCAGAGACCAGGCTTTTACAAAGCAAAATATGGTACAAGGGGCTGGTTTTTATACCAGGCTGGCGTAAGTCATTCAATTGGTTGAAATTTCAACTTAAAAAGTTCACAAGATAAAATACATCATGAAATAAAATAATTCTAATTTTTGAGTGATCTTGTTCGTTAACATCTCAAACTGAACATTTCACTACATTCAAACCGTTTTTCTTTCGAAAAATTATTTCGCAAGAAATAATTTGTCTCGTCAATTTCGTAAGCGAGGTTTTTCTTTTGCAATATTATAAGCAACATTTAACTTGATTGTCATCTCAGCCTCGTGTGATAATGTATCTGCTGCTACCTGCCATTTAGCGGCAGCCGCTGAGAGGGTCACCTGGGTAGCTGCTTCATTTCATGTGTTTCATAGATGTACAGTGTTACGTTTTTTCAGTAAGAATGCATCAGAACCAGTCACAAATGCATTCTTGCCGTCCATGATGTTCCCACACTCTTCACAGTATATGCAGTGCATTACAGTATCAGCTGTACTGTATCTAAGCCAGCGAAACTGGTCAAACTACTGCCTTCATCGGGCCAAGTGCAAGTATATGGATGTTTAGAGTGAGCATGTGTGAGTTTTAATTGTTTGTACACGTTGATATATGCACTCAGATTAGTTTCACTGTGCACTCAGACTGGTGGCACAACTAAAGCGACATAATTATCAGCAGTGCAATACATGGGGAAGTTCAGTTTTTGAGCAAAACTTTGGGATCTCACTCGGAAAAGCATGGGTGTTTTCCCCCACGAATGCATTGCACATAATCTAACTTAGCTTGCTATAATTTGAAAGGTAGATAAGTTAGTTTATGATGGAAACTCACTCACAATAACCTGAGTATATCTGTAAGAGCACTGAACTTGAGTCAACATTATGTCATCCAGAAAGTGCAAAGAGCTCAAATTGTCACCATCCTTATTTCTATCAGAATCCCAGGTGAGAATTGATTCTAAAAACAGACTAGTAAGGACTAGAATAGCTGACGATGAAGAAAATAAATGTGTGAGCATAAAAGGCCAGGATTATCCAGTGCCAGAAATAAACATTTGTCAGTGTGTGACAGTGTTTAAATTAAAACATTTCATTTCTTGTCTAATGTTTTCTATACTAAAGCAGAGACCACAGTGTACAGGGACAGTGTCTCTTGCTGTCAGCTCTCTGATAAAACACAGTTCCTATTTTCTTTGAATTGAGGAACTTCAAAACTGTTCATGCAATCAATTACAGTATGATTGGTCTTCAGCAGTCGTTGGCGAGTTACTCACAATCACCCGAGCATGCAAAGTCTAAAATTAATATTTTAGCACACAGCATCTTTGACCTGGAATTAAATATTTTACACAAGCAGTTTGTTAAAGCAGTGTTCCCCAACTCCCGGGCCGCGGACTGGTACCGGCCCGTGGACCAATTGGTACCGGCTGAACAAGAAATCATTAAATATTTCTTTTTTTATTATTATTATTATTATTTGAGTCTGGAGGATCTTTTATTTTGAAAATCTTTTAACCGGATTCTCTCGGTTACGTCTTGCGTGGCAACATTGAGCTCACGAGCAGCAAAATGAGTAAGAAACAGATCAGTTGTCTTTGGAAAGTTTCTTTGCGAAGGGGAAAAGGCCCAGAGAAAAGACAGGAGAATGGATTTATCCCGGTAGGTGATTCCCACATTCCAAGCTGCTCTGCATAATATGGTGATGAGGCAATGAAGCTTCAATCTGCTTCGCCATGTAGAGACCAAGCACCGTGTTCATAAGCAACACTTCGGGTGTCATTGTCTCTCATCACTCACAGATGGGACCGTCTCGTTGCAGAGGTTCAAGCTCAGGGCTCCCATTAGCCGTTATGGTGAGTTAAAATTTTCACGAAAGTAAAATGTTCGTTCTTCTGGTGCATCTGTATCTTATTTTGAAGGGATATGTAAACGTTACCGTAGCGGCCAGAGTCAGAAAGCGTTAGGGCAGTGGTCGAGACGAGATGAGAGGAGTAGATTTGTGAGTTTTAGATCTGGTTCACACGGCACGATTTAAAGATTGTCGGCCGACTGTCCAAACCTCTGTGACCACAGAGAACTGATAAAAGTACAAAAGGTTCGATCGGTTCGTGTGTCCAGCCACACGGCAGGAGCAACACACCACACATGAACCGATTTCACTCACGAACATCCCGATTCCAGAAGAAAACCCAGTAAAACCCCCAACATACCATACGTGAATTTAGAATAATCAAACACGGATGACGATGTAGAAGCAGTAGTGATAGATAAAAATCGGGCATATTCAACACACCACCATGTAGCACAACACACACTGCAAGATGTGTTAAGATTGTCGTAAAGGGAACATTGGGGCCAAAAGAAAAAAAAAAAAAAAAGAGGCTTATCTGATGGTTCCTCCCTCCCCCCGGGCTGCAGCAAAAAAGGTTGGGGACCACTGTGTTGAAGTTCTTAATCAGCCTACAGTTTTGTTCTTATTGAGTGGGTGTTGATTGTGAACCGCATTGAGAAGTGTTAGGAACTTTTCTTGTGGGTGAGAAAAACTAAAAAACAAATGCCTACGCCTCTGCCCTTCTTACTAGATGTCTGAATGTTTGCAGCCAGCCAATGTTTTTTTTTCTTCTTTAGATACTAAGCAAAAAGTCAAGACAAGAAGAATGTATCTCAAGTCTTTAGAAGATTAAAGAAAATAAAGCAATAAAGTTAATCTCCTTCAAGAATGGACAAGATTTAATACGTGAGCATGTAAAGTTTTCAGTTTGTGATTACAGAGTCTTTGAAATTAAGATTGGCTACCTTTATTGCCCGAAAGATTTGGGTGGCTTTTGATTCAGGCTGCAACTGACATTCTTAGCTGTCATTCAAACTCTGAAATATTTACTTGCTGCAGACTTACTACATTATTTTGATTCTAAATATGCCCACTGTCACTGTAGGTCAATTAGGTCATACACATGTCGATGTTGTTCCATCACATTCATCTCTTCCCACTTTCAATTTATATCTACAAACCATTTCATACTCTTGCATGTCACCAGTACATGTCAGTAAGATATTTGTATGGATAGTTGAGATAAATGTGAACTAAAAAGCTCAAATCTTACACAAATTTTTATTTAATTGTAAATTATTTAATAAAGATTTACTATTGCACCTTCTGTCCAGCCACTGCTTATCATAATCCCTATTTAGGTCAACCAACTGCTATAAAATATGACAGATTTGGAAAGCTGGTCAAATAAAAAATAACTAAGCAACTTCCTAGTCAGTGTGATTTATTGAAGCAAATAAACAATACTATAAAATTGTTTTAAATCTTCAGTTGTTAAACCAAGTACAAAACAGCCCCAAGGCAATCAGGAACTCAGAGATCTTTGACAGGAATCGCATAAAGCCTACTTTATTTTATACGAAAAGTTAAAAAAAAAATTGGAGGAGCAAAATTACCAGCCACCATCCAGTCCACTGGTAGGTTGGTAACAAGTTGAAAGATTCAAACCTGATTAAGTGGTCAAAAGGTGTGACCCACAAATGGACAAAAGTTTTGAATCAAGGCATTTTATTTAACTTCAGAAGCAGACAGGTGTGAGAGACATTGTCATTTTTACTTAGGATGTCCTATATATTGGCGTTTGAGTTTGGTAAAACTGTGGTGTTTCTGACAAACTTCACAAGCTGTGAATGTTTCATTACAGCCTGTTGCAAACATAAAACTGACCTGAGTTAGTAGTAGATCATAGTTGTTCAGTTTTGATTTGTTTCAAGAGCCTTAGAGCCATAAGTGTTGCAGTGACTCACAAATGCATTGCAAGATGCACTTTCTGAACATTTTATTGGACATTTCAATATGTCAGGCAGAAATAAACTGTTGCAAGTCATTGAAATACCCTTTCTTCTCCACTGTGATGCCTGGTTTGAACCTCAGTATGTCATCTTTGCCAGAAGTCGTCATAGTATGCTGCCATTTGATGAGACGGCTCAATATTTCTGTTAAAAACCAATTTAATATGTGTACTGAATAAAAGGGTCAATGAGTAGCACTTAAGCTAAATAAACAATTTAAAAAATAAACTTATATTTGCAAATAAGTAAGACAAAGGATGAGGTGAGCAAATATTTTGTATACTATTTAACCAATCAACAATACACACTTCAAGCTCAACATTAATAACTGTAACTACTACTGTTTTGCAAACCGGAGGTGGTCAAAGTACAGTATGAACTCTTGATATTCTACCTTGATTTTCTTATCTTCACAAAAGGTAAGAAATTTGGGTTTGCTATAGATTGCTTAAATATGTTCGGTATGTTAAAGTAGCTGTTGAACCTTTAACCAAACCGACTTTCATTTCTTAATCTCTTATTCAGTATTTTAAAACTTCCCCTTTTTTTGTTTTTTTGCATTTTTCAACTCTTCCCCACCTCTGTACGTCTCCCTCTCCCTCCCACACAGACCTGGCAATAAACAGACTCTCTGTACTGCCCTCACAATGGATCGTTCTGTTGCCTGGGATAGAGGACGAGACTAACAAGAAGGAAGGAGTCATGGTGGGGGTCTGCTGTTCGACTAGGCTCTCGCTCTAAAACAAGCGCTAACCTGATCATACTATGTGTGAGAGACAGGATTCCTATTAAATTGTGGTTCATGTCTCATATCCTTTTTAAAATTCTCAGAAAGAAAGACAACTGTGATGCTCTGTCTTCTGTTTCTCCATTTCAGTTACCTTATTAGTGTACCAGTTCAGATACTATTTGCATTGGTGTTTTTGACATTCCAGTGACAAAGGAAAGAAGACTACACCTTGTGAGTAAACCTGATCTTCATAACAAAAACTTTTACTTTCTTAAACTTTTTACCCTTTTTCTGCCTCCTTGCTATGTATCTTTTAAGGTAGGTGTATGAGAGTGTCAGTGTGGTTTTACCCAGCCACAATAACTATTGACCTCGTTTCATTTTAACACACAACTGAAACCTTGTCTATTATTTCTTACACCCATACAAAAAAATAATGTGTCTTATTATATTTATTATGCTTTATATTCATACAAGAAGCATTTTCATCTTCAGACAATCAGTAACATATTTCTAGAAACAAACAACATACAAAAGAAATTTCATGATTGTCAACACAATAAAAACATAGTAAATAATAAATAGGTCCTACGTCACTCAAAATTAAGTCAATTGCAGAAACATCAGAACATTACTTCACATTTGAATGCTAAAACATACTTTGACTGGCAATAGTATTTATGACTTGACATTTTCCACATTTTGTCACATTAAAACCTTAAGCATGAGTGTTTCAGGGGGACTATGTGACAGAGCAACACAAAGTACTGAGTAACGTTACCATTTTTTTTACAAATCTAAAAAGTGTAGTATGTAATGTCCTTTGCCGTAGACAAGACACGTCTTCGTAGGTTTTCACAAGCTTCTTCCATGTTCAAGTAATAAATTGAAAGGTGCTGCTCTAAGAGAAGATGGGATGTGTTTTATAACCCAACTCACAGTTGCATTTCTCCTTACAACTTTCTCCATGACCAGTCTGCTATGTTTCTTGGTTTTCATGATGTATGTCCACAAACAAACCTATAAGGCCTCCACAATTTAGCTGTGTTTGTACTGAGATTAAGTTATTAGGTAACTTCTGATGATAGTTCTATGCCAAGGATTTTTTTTAGGCAGGGGTAAATAGAGTTAAATAGAAAAACACACAACACTTAATTAAAAGTGTTTTACATCGTAAAACAATGTGTCATTTTTACTGTAGCAAATAAAATCCAAATAAAAATTTGCTGTTGTAATGTGACAAAATGCACAGAAGTTGCAGATGCACGAAAACTTTGCAAAGCAAAGGTAAAACAAAGGTTTTATTCAGTCAGACAGCTTCATCTGATCTTGTTTCCATTTGATTCACTTTTAGTTTAAAAAGATGTTCCTTTGTAAAACTCTCTGGTTATCTAACATCACAAATTGATTCAAAATCAGGTGAATATTAGCTAGTGAAAATTCACTTTAGCTCCCAAGTTCCTTTACACGATGAACTGATTCCTAAAATAAATACATTGAACTTAACAGAATTGCTGTTACTTCACTTTCTGTATCTTAACAAGAGACAAGAAGCAGAGCTTAAATAGATCTCTTGCTTTGTGTATTTTTCCTTTATAGTAAAAGACCTTTGTGCCTCTCACCATAATAATTGTGTTATTTTGTATCTTAGTCTAGAATTCTTTTTGATCAGCCTTCTACCGTTTCAGCTTGGAGAATACTCAGAAACCTGAGTTTCTGATAAAAATCCAGTGAATGAAAAGCCTTATCGCCCCATCTAACTATCATTTGTCATTCGTAGATGATTCAAGTGTGAGAATCAAAACCCAATTTCTCTAGAGACAACTACAGAAAAAGGTCTGGCGGGTGAGGATCATTAAAGTTTCATAGCTCAGCACAGCTTGTTTAAATAATTACCTCTCAGTGTGCAGTGTTAGCATTATGCATAATTGCCACTTTTACAGCTAAATCTATAAGCAGCTGTTTTGAAAACAGGTGCAAAAAATCCTCTTCCAAAATTAAGTTCTGAAAAAATCTAATACTACTGCATCTAACCTTAAATCAAAAAGTAATGTTACTTTGACGATGTAACATGTGCATCTTTTTTATTATTTATCAAATAATCTGATGAATAGTGCAAAACAGAAAAAAAAAATTTAAACAGGTGGATCTTTAACTAAACGTTTGACCGCCTTGAATGTGAAGATGACTCCCAGATCATAACTTTAACCTTAACAAACTAAGCAACTCCTAAAATTGTGCAACAGTAGAGATGACATAAACAGGAAATTAAAAAGTGGCTTAAGATAAAAGATTGATGCCTTCTAATAGAAGCCTTCGACACGCATTGTGGGTTCAAAATGCGAGCAACATACTGGCTGAGCTGAAACTGTTTGTGCAAATCTGGATTGCACAGTATTAGGAAAACATATAACTGCAACACTATTTGTTTAACTAAACCCACATTTTCCTCATTCTTTCTTTTCTCTTGTGTCACCATATAGTCTAAAGCACGGCAGTCATTCTGTTCCCATCAATGCTGAGCTGCAGTAGTAAAAGATTTCCTGTACATAGTTGAAATACAGATAGAAAATAAAAATGCATTCCTCTAAAATGTGCCTTAGTTGATATGATTTACCGTAAATTTTGTTGACAAAAACATAAGATTAAATCAACTAAAATTTGATCAGAACTAAAATGACAAACGTAACTAAACTTAGTAAAAAAAAACAATGGCTGAAAAAAAGTTTAAACTTAGCAGTCAAAAGTCTCACTTCCTTGAAGGAAGAAGTTAGAGCGGAAAATCAAAGACAAGTTGGCAATGAGAGTGATGAAGTTAAAAAGGACTGCAGGACAGAGTTCATGGAACAAGGAGAGGATTAATATGCATCAACTGCTTTTTGCTATCAAAATACACCAAGATTTTTATTACCGTAAGTTGCAGTTTCAAAACTGCTTAAATCTTCTATTCCTATGGTTTAAAATCTTTCCATTGATACCAGAGAAAGTACCAGATTCACTGGAGTTTTGATCACCCCGCCCTACCACTCTTCTTCCTTGTCTACAAGAAAATCAGCTGTTTGGAAAGCAACACGGAAAAGAAAAAAAGTTTCAAGCAACAAACGGCTTGTCTGTTTAGCAGCTGAACGTAAGCTTTAACTATCTCGTCTATGTGGCTCCCATATATACAATATTTTGCCTTTTCTAAAAAACTGAGAATTTCTTTTAAATAAAATAGTTTTTTGCTCACTTTGACTTTAAATTCAACCCACTACTTGTGATTAAAACATTAGTTATTCCTTGATTTTCAAACTATCCTTGGCTAAAACAAATGTATTGATATTGATGAGCTGTTTGTGGCCAAGACAACCGCTAATAGCATTTATTCTCACGTCTTTTAGGATGCTGAACAATATTCATGTTATATATTTCTTTTTTATGAAAACAAACAGGCTTTGATGTATTTATTTAGTTTTTTTTATAAGACTTTTCCTTATCATTTGGCTTTTAAACTGATCGACAATCAACACACAAATCTTCCTCTACTCTGCATCTCTCAATAGTTATTCCTCCATGAACACGTTGGAAGTTCTGTTCATTGTAGATGACTTTGTAGAGCCACTGCAGATTCCTGACTGGGAGCAATTCTGGTGCTGCTGTAAATAACCGGTTGGGCAGTTCTGGGCATTCTCTATGTGGTTGGTAGTGTATTTTAACCAGTGATAAACTTGTTACGTCATGTTTACAGAGTCTTTACTGGATAGAAATTCTTTGCATAGTTCAGCTCTTCATCACTCTAAGTTCCAGTAATCAGCTTGCCATTTTACTTCACGTTTCTACTAAGATGCTGTCCACAAGAAGAACTGCTACAGAACACAGGCACACACAAAGGACGTGACTCATGTGCCCATCAACAGAGACACTGCTGCTTTCAGCCCACTTTCAATTAGGAGTGAATAGTGACTCAGTCCTGCCAGTACAGCGACGCATCTGAACAATATCCTCTAGTGAACAACCTTGTGCGCGAACAAATGCACTTGTCCTTCTCTTTTCAGGACGCCAGAAGATGTTTCTAACTCAACCCTACAGTCCAGCACCACAGACCTGTCAGCTGTTCACAAGACTAAATCCATTCTGAGTCTGACTTTGTTTGGTTTTGTGTGATGAGTGGGTACATACAATTTATGTAGAACAATCTACATTTAACAGGTGTTTTCAAATAGTTGAATTGGATAGGGTGATCTATTTCTCTGGAATGATCAATTTCTAAAATAAATTAGTGCTTGCAAAACAACTTTCGTTGTTATACAAAAAATAATTTTCTTGTTTTGCAAGAAGTACACACTAAACAACTAGAGTTCATTTCCTGGATAACACCGGACTTACTCATGAGAACACTGTGCACAAATGGGCTCATTTTAACTCATATCATTCTGTTATTAATCCGGACAGCAGGCTGCCTGTACAACGTTTCACCTCTACAACGTTTCACCTCTCTCCTCATTATGGCATAATTCAGAAGGAAGTAATCATGTGGATGCTTGAGAAAGAAGATTGCAGAAGGAAAAATAGAGTAAAGAAAAGAAAGATAAGAACATATTTTAAAGAGTAACAAGAACTCAAGTCTTGAGCGCAACTCAACATATAATGGAGGAGGAAGCCATACAAAGAATTCATGTCCTAATACACCATAACCTGCAGCACTGCTGGATGGGGCTCTCAGGTTTGCACCTGTGCAAAATGTGTGACAGTCATACCCTTCCTTATCAACAGTTTTCAGTTACCGCAAATAAAAAAAAGTCAGTGGGAGATAATTCTGTTAAGTAGTTAACATTACAAGTCTGTCATAAAATGATTCTCTAGTTTATGTTTATTTTTATCTCAAGTGCAATAAACTTAAAAACTCACTATGCCTGGTTCTGTTTTTTTAATCAGCAGAATCATATCTTATGTGCTACACAGAAAGCAGCATTATTAATATGGAGTGAGAAAAGAGTTTCTTCACTTCCTGTATGTCAGCTACATCTCTACTCTTTTACATGAACTGTTGCAGCCACAAGCTTTTCTATCTTAGAGTTTTTCGTGACACACAAAAGTGGAACATGTGAAAAAGCAGAATAAAAGACAAGGACAAGAGGTGCACAGATTTGTAAAGAATGTTTTTATGAGTAAAAACCTTTAAAATTGGGAGCTATATTTTTTTTAAGCCTCTTTACCTCAATACTTTATAGAATCACCTTTTTTCTGTGATTACAGCTGCTCTTTTGGGATTCCTACCAGCTTTGCACATCTACACTGAAATTTCTGTACTTTTTTTTAACAAGACAGTTCCAAGTAACTTGATGTAGCGTATACTGCAACTTCAAAGTCTTGGCCTAGATTACTAATCGAATTTAGGTCTGGACTTTGACAGTGCCATTCTATCAAGCCCATGTTTTGACCTACAACAGTGGTTTTCGACTCTGCTCTGGAAGACCTACTCTTCTACATGTTTAAGTCTTTTCTACAGTCACAAAGCTTTCTTAAATAAACAGGTGATCAACAGGCACTTGACAGCACACTGAGGGGATACTGTGCTCAGAATTTTGTGCAGCATAAATTTTTTTGCCACAGAAAGCATTTTGTGATTGTCACATGACTTGTGGTAAACAGCAAAAGGGATTTTTATTCGCTTTCTTCTTCTCGCCACATTAGGATTTGAATTTGTCAACTTTTCTGTTGACAAATTTTCCAACATGAGCTGTAAATCAATGCAGCTCCTCCAGAGTCATTATGGGTCTGGTTGCCAGTTGCCCGTCATGCTAACTGAGATGGACAGACATGTCTTGTCAGTTTTTCCATCATCAGCCGATATACCTGACCTGTGTGGCATATTCTTTGGCCTTCATCTTCTAACAAATATCTGAGATTTTTACAGAAAGAGCTACATTTATACAGAAGTTAAACTACACGCATAATTTGACATCAAAAGGCAATTGGTTGCAGTCAAGTTTATGTTGAGGTGCCAGAGTAAGAGCACCTGAATATGAATGCACATCACATTTTTCTGATTTTTATTTGCAAATAAAAAAAGTTTTGAAAACCATTTATCGTTTTCTTCAGTTTCACAATTATGTGTTGTGTGTATGTGTTGGTATGTCACACAAAATCCACTTAATTTGTGGTTAATTAATGCAAAAAATTTTTGAAGATATAAATATTTTTATATGCATGACAGATTTGCTTTTTAAATATTCAACTGAGCTAGCATGTCATGCAAAAATGTCTCATGCTATATTGAGCGTCTTGAACTGCAAAAAGTAGTTCGCATATCTGAAAGAAACATGGTATAAAACAGCAGTTTCCACCGATCTAAAAATCATAACTTATAAATTCAGACAGTTTCACTCGTGACAAAGGCTAATTTATCTGAACTAGGAGCTACATGTCGTGCATGCTGGCCTAGCTTAAAAACAAAAAGCAGAAATGGGCTGATAGAGAGATCTTCAGAAGCATGCACTGTGGTTAGGGGCGATGGGGCTGTACTCTTGATTCAGAGCTGTAGATGAAAGCTTGGAAATAACAATCCATCTGCTTGCACAAAACTCATGAATCATTATGCGTAATCCACCAGAACGTCTAACAGTAACAGCCACAACTTCCATGCAATCAGATTAGGAATAATGAATTCCTCTGGGGATAAGCAGTCCAGTCACACACAGGCAGAGACATAACAGAGAGAAACTCGTTGCATCCAACAGCAAGCCGTGTCTCACCAGTCACCATGAAGTCAATAAAAGCTGATAATTGTTTCCTCCTCTTCGTTCATAAGGAGACATCAAAAAGCAGAACTGCAGACGGCGGACAAAATGATTTGTGACTTTTCTGCCAAGCTAACCCAGCCTAAAGTTTACACAAAACACCGGTCAGTGGCAGACAGTAACCTACACAAGCCGTTCATTTTTAACAGGAAACTACTCCGCTGTTATCTGGACTCTGGAAGGGTTTTTTTGTTTGTTTGTTTGTTTTTATCTATAAACTTTTTCTATGACTAAAACAAAAAAAATAGACGTATGAAATTGTTTTATCAACTTACCTTTGTTAAGCACTAACAGGTGTTCCACACGGCGAATTTATTCTGTTCTTTTGTCCCCGAATTGGACTCAGCGGCCACGACTGCAGCCCCAAACAGCTCCTAACATTTTTCTCACGGCTGAGCAGCAGCTCAGGCGACAGCTCACTGTCTTCTGACGTCAAGCCGCAAACACGGAAACAGCCCACTTCCGGGTAGACCTTTAAGAATAAGTGTCTCATGTTTTATTTTGAAGGTCTAGAACTTTACTTTTTAGACCTTTCCAGTACATTTCTAGCTAACTCGAGACCAATTCATGCAGGAAAGAGTACAAAACTTCCGTAAGTCCATCATGTGACTCCAGTGTGCTGTTATTCTGTCATCTTTTAGTAGAAGTACATGTTCAGGTAACTATGCAAACTGGAAAGTCCCAAACACAACTATTTATAGCGAGACTATCATTTGTACATATAAACAATTGCGATCAAGTGAGAATTCACTCATTTATATAGTAAAATCAATCCAAAAATTAGGTCTAAAATTACTGTTTGCATATAAATATACTGTTTTATATAATACTAAAACAATATATCAAAAATTGTTTTTCTACAGTCAGAAAGAACTTAACCAGTTTTAAGCTACCACCAAAATTACTTCTATTTGCTATAAGTTAATGAGAAGGATACATATTTTTTTTTACTTTAATCAAATTTAGAAGTTTACACACAAGTTTGGGTTTAGGTAAATAAACAGCATCCTATGTATTTTACTTATTTTAGTTTAGTGTTTGTTTTTTTCCTGTGGTTAAAAGTCAAGTTAATTATTTTCAATTTTAGGCAGTCACACCATAAAAACAATTTAGTGACTTGGACATTTTTAACTTTAGATTTGTGTGTGTATTTTGTTTATCACATGCATTGCAAGGTCTCTCTTTAAAGATTCTTTTTGTCACTAGAGGCCTCGTATTCACAGTCACCAGAAAGGCAATGGGACTTGATGAAGCATGCAGCAACGGTCTCAGGGTCAGGAACTGAATCCAGAATGGTTGCGTTGAGGACTACAGCCTGTGTTTACAGGGTGCTTGGTCTACTTTCACCCCATGAAGTGCCCCAGATGGTCCTTTTGGATTTATATTCAAGAAATGTGCCAGATATGGGGGAAATGTTTTAACAGAGGGAATTTACTTTGGATTTTAATTTTAATCCAGTCTATTTCAGGTCAGCATTGCTAACAGGATGTACATGCTATGCACACTCTACCAAAACTGAAACCTATAGCACTTTGCAAGTATTCATATTTGAACTTTTAGAAAACTTTGTTGTTGTTTTTTTACAATCACTCCCAAAATCTTCAATGTATTTTATGTTGTTTATGTGACTGATCAAGACAAAGTGGTGGAATACAGTTTTTAGGTGCAAAACACAAATGCATGCGCAGATTTTCTGATTTTTCTTCATAAAAACATTTAAAAAATCATGTAAAATCTTTCTTCCACTTGACAATTCTTTGCTACTTAGTGTTAACAAACATGAAGACATTAATATTTTTGCCAAGGGCTATAATAAAGACATCAGGCACGTGCAGAGGGGGGGGGGCTAAGGGGGCTTGAGCACCTGCCCCTTTTGCTCCATGACCCCAAGTGCCCTTTTGGTCCTTTTTATTTTTATTTAAATTTTTTGGATTTCTGACACATGTACTAAAATTATTATTTTTATTTTTTATTTTTTGAACTTTGCAAGAAAAACAACACAATAAGCCCTCCGGTCACATTGTTACCTTTGACCTTTTGCCCGTGAGGCACGACGCACTTGCCTCTCGCACAGTGAGATACGGCGGCTAACTGCGGAGCTCAAGGTAGCGAACGTTCCAGATTGCAGAACAGTTTTTGGTGAATTAAAAAACATAATGTTCGGTGAAAATACTGCAGTAGGCTTGCTACTTGTCAGATAATGGAAAACGTTGAACGTTGTATCATTTCTCCTTCAGCACAGAGTAGCGGTTTAAGCAGAGAGGTAATGAAATACAACA
>CAEFZX010017020.1:0-43066 GCA_903066825.1 Alfaro cultratus
CATTTCATTCGGGGGTGTTTTCTTTTTTGTTTGCTGCATTTTATTTGCTTTTTGTTTGCCGCATTTAATTTGTGCGCGTGTCTTTTTTTTGTTTGCATGTTTTCTCTTTTGCTGCGCATTTGCACCTGTCGGCCACCGTAGGTTTGTGTTTTACAGCAAAGAAAAAGTTTGATTTGATCTAAAGTTCTGTGAAAAGTAGGTGAGCTAAAGATGAGCTTATTCCCAAATCTAATGAATTTAAAGATGTAAGAAGTTATTTTAAAAAATACTTTCAGCTTTCATTCAGTTTTTAGAACAAGTTTCACCAGTTTCATGCTCGGTAACATTCTAATATCACAGCTTGTTAATGTTTAATGTACGAGGCCCAGATTCTTTCTGTTCTCGTTTGGAGGCTTTTCATCGACTCCTCCTGCAAGACAACTCACATTCTTGGTCTTTTTATGACACATAGGGGAGATTTTAGGGCATTTAATTACCAAACTGCAGCCTAGACTTCTGTTAAATTACAAAATAATGGCACATCCCAAGTTTTTTATGTTTCACACCAAGAACATTAGTTAAGACTATTCACACCCTTTGAACTTTTTCATATTTTAGGACAGTTTTGGACTCACCTCTCCAGAGGATCAGAGAGTTCCTAAATATTTCACCAACTCAAATTTAAAACTTTTAAAAACCTTTACTGAATAAAATTTAAGGCTTGTTTCACAGCAGAAATGTAAAAAATGGCATATTTTATATAATAATGAGCTACGTTTTTTAGCAACAGACGTGAGCCAGTTTTAACATGATAGAGCTCTGCGCTACACTGCCCCCTATGGGTTTGGCATATTTATAGTAACTCTGAGGGCCAGATTTGCTTCATGTGGACGAAAACATTTCTGAAAACAATCCTGTAGGTATATTATTTTTTAAAACAACAGCAGAGTTATTTCATAATATTGTACAAGGTTTGGTCTTTATGAATGTCTTTGTTCTCTGCCAATTGGTGACTTCTGACACTAAATATGTAATTTAGTGATAGAATAAAAGAAGCCAACTAAAACAGCATGCCATACTTTTCAGATCTTAATTTAAAAAAAAAAAATAAATGCACAATTTTCTTTTGAATTCTATTTGTCGGTCATAAAATCCCCTTAAAATAAAGTCTGTGGTTGGAAAGTGAGGAAAAGTTGAAGGGGGGTGAATACTTCAGGAATAAAATCTTTCAAAAACACTGATTTGTGTTTAATGTCATAAAACAGAACCAGAACCTGCATAATTCAGCATCTTCCTTTCTCTTTATTCTTCTCCAGGAAACGCACCAACAGGCTAACAGCGACATGTTACATTTTATACTTTACAAAAACAAATATACACATAATAAAAAAAATACTAATAATGATCAAAGCGTTTTCTTCTTACGGCCAATCAGCAGCGAGGAAACCGTGGAGCGGCGTCCATGTTTGTCCAACAGAATGAGGCGAAATGAATCGATTCCAGATTACAGTAAAAACATTCAGGTTCTGCTGGAACGGATCTGGGTCGGTTCACTAAGTCACAGTCGCTCCTTCTTACCTACCAAGTATTTACTGTTTACCTATTTTAATGCATTTATTATGGAAGGCCATTTCTGTCATGAATGACAAAATAAAAGCCCAACAGGAAGTCATAAGTTTGATATAAAAATTCTGACTTTTTATATAAAGTCATGATTTTTGAGATTTAAAGCCAGCTTGGGGAGAAAAAGTCATAATTTTGACTTTCAAAGTCAATTTTGAGATTCTAAGTCAACATTTTGAGATAAAAAGTCAATTTCAATTTCAAAAGTCACACTTTCGACTCAAACAATTTTGAAATTAAGTCGTAATTTTGACTTATTCCCGTATTTATGACTTTAAAACTCATCATTGGGCGTTTATGTTTTTCATGGCAGCGATGGGCTTCCATAAAGCAGTCTGTTACATATTTTCATTCAGCTTTACAGTGGCTTTCAGACATTTACACACTTTTTTTATTTTAATTTTACACTTTGATGTAAAAATGAGAATTCACAGCCTTGAACTGAAATAATCTTTTAATTCTGTCTCTTTTTCTCTTGGTTAAATTTACCTAAAATGTAATTTTTTGAGTTTTTATCCACAACTATCTTGAAAAAAATTTAATTTCCTTTTTTTATATCCACATTTTGTTTATCGATAGGAGTCTGAGAAACAAACTCCCTCTGGGTTTTAATTTCCAGTTCCAGCTGTAGAAAAGCAACCACACAGCATGATGCTGCCACCACCGTGTTCACTTGTGAGCGTGATGTTTTTCTGCTTTTTTAGTTGAATTGTGCAGATTAGTCACACAAAAATCATCAATCTCATATTTTAAATTACGTGTGTTGATTTGAGAGCCACTGTAAATTCATAACTAAAAAAAATAAAACTGATGAAGTGATGAAAAGGCCGTTGCTGAAACTACGTGAACGTTTGATGAAATTAAAAAATGCCTTCACATGATGAGTCCAGTCGGACCTCGTTAGCGTCTCACGCTCCATGATTCAAACAGCATGAGAATGATTCGCCGCCGGGCGGGACCAGACAGTGATGTCACACAGTGACAGGATACAGTCATGAACGCCGCGTTAGCTTATGCGCTAGTGGAATGTGATGAAGATGGCGGCGGCGGCCGGCGAAGCTCTTCAACAGAAGAGCCTGGAATGACCAAAACGTTTCTTGGCGGCTTCAGCGTCCAACAGAAACGCAGAAAATCTGCATAGATCGGAACCAGAAAAAACCGCAGCAGAGACAAGTTCACAGCTTCAGGTTGGTTCTCTATGGAGATAAATTAGTGCCATAAAGTTTGACCAAAAATGTTTCATTTTAGCAGAAAAATAATAATAAAAAATTTAAAAAAGTTTAATCTGAGAAGTATATCTTTTATTTCCAATTTCAAAATTGCTCTTTAGTTTGAATTATTTTTCAGTTTCAAAATAATTTTTAGTTTAAATTCTTTTCCGTTTTGATTTTTATAGCTTCTAACCTTTGTTCAGTTTCAAAACTAACTTTTCAGTTTTAAATCTATTTTTAGTTTTCCTTTTTTTTTTTCAATTACATTTTTTTTGTTTCAAAATGTATTTTTGATTTCAAATAAAGTTTTGGTTTTATTGGTTTAATTTTTCAGTTTTCAATATTTTTTTTCCAGCTTAATTTTTTTTATTTTAATTTTTTTGGTGCAAACTTTATGGCTCTTATGTTGCTCCGTAGATCTCATTAAAACACGAATGTCTGACATGGAAATCGTTGCAGTTTGGCGTCAGATCATTGGATCCTTTCAGAAACATGGCGGACAGCTGGACATGCTAAAGCTAACAGGCTCTGGCAGCAGGGCTGGGCGACACAACGCCAAAATAAAAGCGACTATTTCTTCATACCAGATCCAAGTTTAACAGATTTTTTTTGCTCGCTTTCTTTTCTAAAGGACAGAGGAAAATATTTTCAAAAAGTGGCTTTTTTCTGTGATGACTGGGCTTTGAGAATAAAGTCATACTAGCAGATAAAGACGCAATTTTACCAGAAAAACTTCTTAAAATTTAAAGAAAAAAGGTTTTAACGTTATCAAGCTCAGTTAATTTTGTCCTTTATTTGAAATAAACTAATTGTTTCAAAGTCCTGCTACTGATAATTTGATGCTGATGAGTTAAAAAATGAAGTGTTTCTTTTACTGATACAAAAGTATAACTTCACAAGACGCTCAGCAAATTTTATGTTTTGTTATTCCTCAAATTGTTCTCATAAAATTACGACTTTATTTTCCTAATATCACAAACTTATTCTGGTAATTTTACAACTTTATTCTTGCGCCTTTATTGTATTATTTAACTATTGCCGTACATATTTGTCCTCATAATTTAAAACTAAAATCGTAGTCTGGCCGTTATATTTCATCATCAAATTCTAAATAAAGTCCAGATAAACAGAAGCTGTAAAAACTGCTTTCAAAACAAAATGTCCGCTGAACTCTGGAAACAAAGGATGTATTGGTGGAAAAAAAAAAAAAAAAAAACTCTTCATAAACCAAGAAACCGACTCGCCGGTGAATTGGATTTGTCGCCCAGCCCTGTTTGGCAGCTACTCTACCGATCAGGTTCCCTACGAACCCAGACGACATAAAAACACGACACATTGTGCGGAGGAATGTTTCTGTTCCCGTCAGGACGTGGAGTGATGACATCAGCAGGTGGGACTCGACGAAGGACAAGACGACGACACAGATGGGCGTTGTGCTTCGTAAACATCGCTAGCAGCACGACGCGACACGCAGACGAACGGAGCGCATGCAGGACGGATGCAGGCGCGTCCGGCCGCTAGAAGCCAAAGTCGAACACGATGCGGTCCTCAAAGATGGCGATTAGCAGCATGATGGCGAAGCCGGTCAGCATGCCGACGTTCTGCAGGACGAAGTGGCCCAGGTGGCAGCGCTTGTGCTCCTCGCTGTCGCCGTGCAGCATCTCCGGCAGCTGGGGACGACACCAACCGTCAGAATGATGGCATCCATTTTATACATCATGTAGCATCGCACTGAACCGTTTAGCAGCATGTAGCATCGTGTAGCTCCATGTAGCAACATATAGCATCATGTAGTATCATGTAGCAACACGTAGCAGCATGTAGCATCGTGTAGCAACACGTAGCAGCATGTAGCAACAAGTAGCATCATGTAGCATAGTGTAGTATCATGTAGTAACACATAGCATCATGTAGCATAGTGTAGTATCATGTAGTAACACGTAGCAGCATGTAGCTACATTCTGCTCCATGCTGCTACTCTAATCAACCAATCAGATACTCTAACTCAGCATCTGATTGGTCGATCAGTTCTGCATGATGGCTCCTCTCCAGAGTTATTATAGCTAACTAATGAAATAATGAAAACTAAAATAGAGAAATCATTTTTATTAACTCAGATAAATAAAACTATAACTAACGGGAACTATATTGTGCTTTTATCAAACTGAAATCATGGATATAATATCCTTCATTTTTGTGTTTATGAATCTATTATTTACAATATTTAACTAATAGCTAAAAAACTAAACTGAAACTAAGTAATAATTAATAACTAAACGGTGACTAAGCAATAACTAATAATAACTAATTAAAACTAGAAAAACACACTCAAAACACTTATAAAAATGAACAAAATTAGACAATCAAAATGTCACAAATAAAATTAAACTCTAATGAAAAACCCAGAACTATAATAACCCCGTTTAGAGGTCAGAGTGGCCTCACCATGTCCACCAGTGCCACATAGAGGAACATGCCGGCGGTGATGGCGAAGATCCAGTTGGTGACGTTGTGCGTGTACTGGCCCACGGCGGTGCCGATCAGCATGCCGACGTACGCCATGAGGGCGGACAGCAGGTTGTAGACGATGGCCTGCTTCACCGACAGGCCGGCCTTCAGCAGGACCGCAAAGTCCCCTGCAAGCACAAACAACCGGTCAAACTACCAGATAAACAACCGGTCAAACTACCAGATAAACTACCGGTCAAACTACCAGATAAACTACCGGTCAAACTACCAGATAAACTACCAGATAAACTACCAGATAAACTACCAGATAAACTACCGGTCAAACTACCAGATAAACTACCAGATAAACTACCAGATAAACTACCGGTCAAACTACCAGATAAACTACCGGTCAAACTACCAGATAAGCTACCAGTCAAACTACCAGATAAGCTACCAGTCAAACTACCAGATAAACTACCTATCACAGCTGAAAATATGTCACTTTCTATGAACATTTATACACGGTTGAAACCAGATATTTATATAGACCAAATAAAAACAAGTTTCCTCGCTGTCTGAAGCTGAATCAGACGAAACTTTTCAGACAATCTGAGAAAATGTCAGAATTCTGAGACTGAAGTCCAAATTCGTTTTTTTTCCTTCCACCCTAATCGGGTGATATTAGATCACCTTGGTAGATTAGACTAGATTTGTGGAAAAGTTGCGTTGACTTGTGAAAATTGCAAGTCCATGAAAAATGAGGAAATGATGAGAGAACCAGCACCGATAGTTGCGATTGCAACACGTCAACTTCCTGGTGGGATTTACTTATACTGAGAAAACAGTTCATGCTAACATAGTGCTGGGCAATAAATCAATAAAAATATCTATTGTGATCAATATCAATAGATAATACGTCTGATAAATATTCAGTCGTTTCAATGAGTTCTGATCCAGGACCGCAAGGCATTCTGGGAAACGTGGGCAGAGGAAACTCAACCCATCACGGCTGGCTAAGCTAAGTGGGTGGAGTCAACTCACTCTCTGGTTGCCTAGCAACGACCTGTTGGGTAGGAAGCAGTTTCAAGTTCCCCCTAACTTTGGTTACCTAGCAACAGCCTGCTGGGTAACTTGGCCTTAAAACTGCTTAAAAATTAAAAAAAACAGCTCAGTTGAGTAAAAACTGGATAAAAACGTTTTCAGTTTGGCAGAATTTCAGATCTTTAAAACAAAAAAATAATCAATAATTATTAATACCAACTGATATGAAACGTTTCTATTGCTATACGTTTTTCAGCCATCTTGTTCAGCCCTATGCTAACATGAATGATCATCTCCTGAGGATCTGATTTATCTTATGCTATGGGAGTTATATCAAGAAGCTAATATTATTTCCACTTTAAATATGAATTATGTTAAAATCCTATATTTTTTGGGAAGGTTATATGCAACAATTTAACTTTTTTAAAGCAAAAATAAAAATTTAAAAGGTGATTTTAGGCAGCAGAAATCACTCAGACCCAGGAAGGTTCTGGTATTTCTGATATTTGGATCCGTCTGGAGTTTTTCTGTGATTGCGCGACGCTGCAGCGTCTAGCCTCTTCTATCATCGCCGGGCCAAACGCGAGAAGCGGCCGAGTTTCCGTGGAAACGCCCTGGATTTGGAGGTGGAGGGTTGGCCTACATTTCCTGTAACGGCGTCCTCTTTTCCTCGCTAATTACCGCGATGAATACATTATCGCTCTGCTCTCATTCATCAATCAGGAGGAAGAGCGCCGGCTCGCAATCTTCCTCACTTCCACTTCCTCCTGCCTCAGACACGCCGCCGCATCGTCTACCGCAATTAACACACCCATCACCGCCAAATGAGCTCCTCCGTGTGCGGCTGAAGAGCCCTCAGCGCTGTGATGGTGTTTTTCCGCCCAGATGCGGTAAGACGAGCCGCTCTCGAAGCGATCCGTCTGATGAGCCTCTACAGGAAACCGAAGAGCAAATTCTGGACGTTTCCACGGCGTCCAGATCATATTTACCGATTAAAAACTGAAAAAGGCCATGAGAAACACACATCAGCTCCTCTAAGGTTTCTATTTGTTGCTTTCTTTTCTAAAATAGGAATTACACTCGACAGAAAATATTTTAAATATTTTTTAAAATCATTCCTATTCTGAATTGTGCAATCAGACTGCGAGAATATCGACGTAATTTCACCAAAAAAAAAAAAATTTTAAAAGTTACAAGAAAAAAAGCAAAGGAAAAATTCACAGAACACTCAACATTTCCTGTTTTTAATTTTGTTACTTTTTGTGTCAAAGTTATCAAAAATTTATTTCTTTATTCTAATATTATGAGTTTATTCTCATATTGTTACAACTTTGTTCTTATATTATAACTTTTCATCTTACAACTTTATTCTTGCATTACATTGACTTACTATTGTACAAATTATTATCATATGACAATTTTTATATAATTTTTTTGTTGCAATATTATTATTTCTTGTATTAGTACAATTTTATTCTTATATTTTGACTTTTTGTTAAACAACTTTATTCTCAGATTTTTTCTAATTACTGCTGTACGACTTATTCTCGTAATATTACATTTCCTATATGACTTTTTGTGTCAATATTACCACTTTTTTCTTTAGTAGAAGCTGTAAAACACACGTGTCAAACAAGATGGCCGCCCTGGAAATGACATCACTTTCAGCTTCGGAAACACAAGCAGTTCTTGGTGGGACAAAATCCAGATTTTCCAAAAAAGAAATCTTCATCAATCGATTGATCCCCCAGCAGTAATATCTAATCGATCATTTGTGATTATTTTGAACTCACCGAGTTCATGAGGTAGTTCATGGCAGAAGACGGCCACAGACGTGCTGATGCCTCCCGTTATGTTGGAGCTGAACGCCGCGCCTGCACCACAAAACAAGTTTCAGTCAAACTTCACGTAGAAAAATCACCAAAACCAACAAAAAAATTACAATTTTCATCATTTCATTCAATCTACAGAGTCAATAATCTGTTATTTCCATTTAAACTTTATGTTTTTGCTGCTATTTGAAGTGTTTTGAAAAAACAAGCCACTGTCGGAACATTAATACGAGAAAAAAGTCAGAAAATTGTATTATAAGAATAAAAGTCATAATATAGTGACAAAATAACAGTACAAAAAGTAAGTGATGAGAAAAAAGGAAAACGTCTTAATGATATGTGAAAATGTCGTAATATTGCGATAAAATAGTTGTATGAAGTCATAAAAGGACGACAAAGTCTTGGTGCTAAAAGAATAAAGTCAAACGATTTTAAATAGACCTAAAGTAAGAATAAAATTAAAATAATGTGTGGAAAAAGTCTTAATACATGAAAAACTTCTAATATTACAAGAATAAAGTCATAATAATAGGAAAATAAAGTTGTAATAGTGTGTTGATTAAGTGGTGATGTGTTGAAACGTTTTGTTTTTTTGATCTGCGTCTCCCACCGATCGCCAGGCCGTCGCTGAAGTTGTGCATGCCGTCTCCCATGATGACCATCCAGGCGATGCTGGCGATGCCGGCGTCCTTCATCTCCTGGTCCGAGTGGCAGTTCCCTCCATGGGAGTGTCCGTGTCCGTGTCCGTGCTTGCGGGCCTTGCGGCCTCCGTCCGCGCCGGGCGCCAGCGGCGTTTTGGTGGTAGGGGAGTCGGGTGGCTGCAGCTCGCTGAGCTGCGTGTCGTTGTGCGCGTTGTCGCAGGAAACGGCGGAGCTCTCCGGGTCTGGACGCAAGAGGAGGAAACGTTACAACCAGGAAGCAGAAACACGGACCTGAGCGTCTAAACCTGGGGCGCGTGGGCCATATGTGGCACCTCAGCTGAGTGTGTTTAGTTTTAAATCACTGCAAGATTATTACAAACAATAATTTGGCTGCTGTGATAAAGTTTGTACACCCCATTCTCACCTTTTGTCCGCTGTGATAAAGTTTGTACACCCCATTCTCACCTTTTGTCCGCTGTGATAAAGTTTGTACACCCCATTCTCACCTTTTGTCCGCTGTGATAAAGTTTGTACACCCCATTCTCACCTTTTGTCCGCTGTGATAAAGTTTGTACACCCCATTCTCACCTTTTGTCCGCTGTGATAAAGTTTGTACACCCCATTCTCACCTTTTGTCCGCTGTGATAAAGTTTGTACACCCCGTTCTCACCTTCTGTCAGCGGCTTCAGGTTCAGCCATTCTGCGTCGGAGCGGCGGCTCAGCTGATGGTCCGACAGCTTCCTGCCGATGTTCCTCTCCTGGTGCTGCCTTCTCAGCTCCTGCGGGGAAACAACAGCGGGTATGAGGCGGTTCTGATGGGCGGTTCCGATCGTCAGTTCTGATTGGCCGACCCATCTCACCCTCTGGTCTCTGTAGTGCTTGAACATGCCGATGCAATGTTCGATGATGAAGAGGAGGTAGATGCCGGCCAGCGCAGTCAGGCCCTTCCACACGCCGTCGAAGGCCGTGAGCAGATCGGCGTCGACGTCGTCGGCGTCGGGCTGGCTGTGGTCGTGATGGCCCTGAGACTGCAGAGAGAAAACCAGATGGTGTCTGAGTTATGGGTTTTAAATTCATTCTTAGGCATTTTAAAGTAGAATTATGAGAATAAAAGTCATAATCACAAGGTTACTAACCCTAACTAACTAACATTTAGCGTTAGCTATTATTTATCGATTCTAAGAGCCAAACATTTTGCTAAATGTTAATTGGCGCTAAGTCAAAAATTTGCTCCACTATTAGCGGATTAGCTCAAAGCTCTGAGCCTTTTATTTTTATTCAGCTGCTGTTTGGATCCCGTCTTTCTGACCCAGAAGGTTTTCATTCCAGCCGGATGTTGTGAGTTTTCGGGTCGGGCTGAACTCACGTGAGGCAGCAGATGGAGGAGAGCGTCTCCGCTGAGCGTTCCCACTGCTAGCGCCACCAGGAAGGTGAGCAGGAACTTGAAGCAGGACTGCTTGAGGATGGGGACGAGAACGACCCCCAGAAGGGAGAGCAGGCTGATGATGGTGATGGAGACGAAGCCCCAGATCCACACCCACACTGCACAGACCACCAATCAGAAAACACTGGCTGTAAACATTCAGATATTAGCAATACATCAACAAAATTAGCAACATTTTCAACTCAGAAAACACATTTTGCTGCTAAATTATCGGATAAATAGACACATAAGCTCAACAACAGAGATATTTATTGTTTTCAATCTGTTATTTAGGTCATTAAATCATCAGATGATGCAATGTGCAACTCTACCAACCGTAAATAAACTGTAATATGTGCTCCAATAAAGCTCATTTATCAGATTAAAAGTAAGTTTTGAAAACTGACAAGCTTTAAGCAGGTATTTAAGGGTCTAAGAGCAACACAAAACGAAGGTTCTGGCTCCAGACTTTTGGCTGTAGAAAAACCCCCAACAAGAATAAAGTGTGTTAAAATTTGTAACATATTAAAAGTGTATGTGATTAATTTATTACATATAATTTATTGGGTTCTACATTTATGTTTTGATTGAATGTGACAATTTATGCCTTTGTATGAATTGAATGTGATTTTCTGGTTGGGGCAATGGTCCCCTCTAACCCCCCTCTGGGGAGAGCCACTGCAGTGGCAGAAACAAAGAAACAAAAGACATAAAGAAAGAAGAAAGACAGAGAGAAGCAAACAGAGACAGAGACAAAGAAAGAAAATTAGAAAGAAACAAATAAAGAAATAAAAAAGAAAGAATACTATTTAAAGTTTCGCCCGCCTGTCGGCCGTTGCCATGCCGACCAAGTCGTGGGTGAGAAACGTTTGTGACCCTCTCCTCGGAGACGACCAAAAGTTTAATGTCGGATGAAATTGAACGTCACGGCGAGTCTGTGCTGGTTGCCATAGCAACGCTCACATTCAGCCGAGAAACAGGGATTAACTCGGACCTCAAACCCAAACCAGTTAAACCATTGAAACCAGTTACTGCAGCGCACACTCGGTCCAACGTTTGTTCTGGATTCCCATTACGTTCATCTTTGCTGCAGTAAATGAGAGCGGCTCAGAGGAGTTCTGGAGGCGGATCAGCTGAAGCTCATAAACCCGACGCAGCGCTGCGGCCGTAACTCCAGACGCAGCGTCGTAAAAACCAGCGTAGGAGTTCGTCCTTTAAAATCAGCTTTAACCAAAACTAAAACACGTTTCACAGACTGCAGCTCCGTCTGCATCAGCAAAGGGTTATTCTCACATTTAACTACAAACATTTTGTTGGTGAGTTAAACTTTACCTAGAGGCAAAGAAAATCTGAATCAGAGCTTAAAGCTCATTAAGTTTATATTTAATGTTACATTTAATGGCTGAAAATACCAACAAAAACACTGGAGATAGTTTTTGTTTACATCCCCGCTCTCCCTTTCTTATTAAAAACACTACAAGAAATGACAGCATCCATTTTTCTTAGTGTAGCAATAAGTCAGCATCTGATTGGCTGATCAGTTCTGCATGACGGCTCCTCCCCAGGGTTACAATAATTCTGGGTTTTTCATTATAGTTTAGTGTTGTTTTGTTGAATTAGTTTTAATTAGTCTTTAGTGTGTTTGCTACTATCAATTAGATATTATTAGTTAATTACTGTTTAGTTTCAGTTTAGTTTTTGTTAGTTACAGCAGTATTTTTCATACTTTGGTTAATTTTTATCAATTCCCACAAGTTTTTAAAGGGGCAATATTATGTACTTTCCAGGAACATAGTGCCATTTGATAGCACAATAAAGTAACTATGTTAACTTCAGTTGTTATAAAAACACTATAAATATGAAATATGATTTAAAACAAATTTTACTGTAATTTAGCCTTGAAATTGGGCCTCTGTCTCTTTAAAAACTCCCGCTGTGAACATTTAACTTTCATCATACAGAGCCTGGTGGCAGGAAGAGAGAGAGAGAACAAAGAAAGAAAACTAAAAGAAAGAATACGAGAAAAAGAAAACAGACGAAAAAAGAACAAAACACAGAGAAAAAGGGAAAAAAGAAAAACAAAAAAGGAAAAATGGAAAAGAGAGGAAAAAACAGAAAAAGAAAATGATGCAAGAAAAAAATTAACTGAAGAAAAAGGAAAAAGAAAGAAAAGAATCAGAAGAAACAAAACACAAAGAAATAAAGAAAAAAGAAAAAGAAAAGAGAGATTTTGTTGTCAGTCTGAGCTGCAGTTTTCAGGATGTAAATATCGTGCAGATGGATCATTATGGAGGACAAACATCACAGATAACCTTCTCTCTCATGTTTTCCTGTTTTCCCGCGCCGTACAGGGAAACGGTTTCACAGCTCGCTGCGTTCCCATTTGTCGCTGTTGGAGCTTCGCCGCCCTGAGCGGCGGCTGTACATCAGCCAGGCGGTGCGTCGCCGCCGCTCCCTCACGCTCACGCAGCTCGTTACCTTAATGCAGGTGTGGCGCTGCGGCGCTGCAACAAAGGAGAGAAGACGATGGCTTCTCTCCAATTACACAGAGAAATGGCCGACGGCGTCCTAATTGGCTCGGCGAGGAGAGGGTGTGAGCGGTGGCGGCGGGGGGGAAGCTCCCCATGAAGGCCAGCAGGAGGTAGATGAGAGGCAGCGCCGCAGCGGTTCATGATGTCTAGCGCCTCTAGTTTCCCTCTAATGAGGAGCCATAGCTGCCCTTTTGACTTGTTTTACAGTCATCATTTCCATTTTTATGACTATTGTGAGCAGCAGCGTGGGGCTCATGTGATGCAGGCTCCTCCATGTTTAATAATTGAACTTTATTCCGTCAGGGAAGGAAAAAAACATCTTTAAAGTTCAAATTATTGCAGCTGAAATGGAGGAAGTTGACTTTTTAAGCACTGTGACCCCTCCACTCACCAAGCTGCTCAATGTTTACAGTGACGACTTCACAACTTCCAGGATAATACAGGGAAACATTTAATGCAACTGTAGGCTGCGTACGTTCCTAATATATTGCTTAATCAGGCTAAGCGATTACTGGTTCTGGTTTTATCGGTATAAAATGTTTATGGTTTTATGGGTTTTATTTCTGGAACTTGTTACTCATTAACTGTGCAACGTTGTGCTTTCCTGTTTTAAAGGCTAATAAACGTAGCCCCAAAGAAGGTCACCACTCCGAGTCACTTTCCTTATATCTGCTCCTTCTGCCTCAATGTAAACACAGAATCCGCCATTACAGATAAACCTTTTAATAAAGGAGCAAGCCGTGAATCTACAAGCACTGGACCTTTAACATGTGCAAACAGGTGAATTTTATTAGAGTATTCAATGCCAAGGAATGCTAACATGCTAAATGTAGCTAATTTTGGAATATAAGATAATAGTAGCATACTTTAGCAGGTTAGAAAACATTAGCCTTGTAGCTAAGGACACATATAAGCTGCAATGTTAGACACAATAAGTTGCTCTGCAATTAGTAGTGGTTTTCCAACTAATGCCAACATAGTAGCAAATGCTAGCATACTACTAAACATTAGCATAGCTAATAATCTTTGCTATTGACACCAACTAACACTTAGCATTTTAGGAAACAATAACATATCACAGCAGGTTGGAAAAGAGTATATATATGCTACAGCTTTACAGTAAGCCGATATGGTATTATTAGTGTTTATTTTTATAGAGCTAATACTTTTTGCTATTGACAGAAACTAACAGTTGCATGTTAGCATTTTAGAGGACGATAGCATATACGTAGTAGTCAGGATAGCACAGGTATTTTTTTAAACGCTTGGCCTGTTTTTAGAAGCAGCAGATCCAAAAGGAAGAACAAAATGTGAATTTTGCACAATAAATTCCCTTTAAATGTGAACTGATTTCAGGCCTAAATCACCAACAAAACTTTCATTATAATCCATAAGAATTTCTTCTGGATTTTTCAAGTTTAATTTTATACCTGATTATTTTTTTGCACACTGGACCATCTGATCAGCATTAATCTTTTATTGTTCTCCTCAGACTTCTGTTGTTGCCTCCACCACGGGCCGGATCGATGTTCGGCTGCTTACCAGAACTGATGGGCTCCAGGGCTTCCTGCTCCACCTCCATCTGATGGTAATGGCGGATGCAGACGCGGCTGTCTATCTGGTAGAGCAGGGCGGGGCACAGGTAGGTGAACTCGCTGGGAGAGATGACCGAGTCGGTATGCAGGCCGTAGTAGGTGAGGAGTTGAGTCAGGTTCAAACACTGGGAGGGTGGAAAGAGTTAAACAGTAAGAAAACTAACGACTACTTTAGTAATCTAATTAAATCGATTAATAGATTATTTTTAACAGAATTTTAACCAGGTGAAGTGTTCATCGTTTATCTTGCGAAATACCCTTAATAGAAATACTAAATATAATTTTATTCATTACTGAAAAGCATAGATACACATGATACTATACTAATGAATTATATATCATTAAAATGATTTGGTAATGGTGAGTGACATCATGAAAGACAACATAATAATATACATAATATAAATGACCAACTAATTGAGTAATCAATTAATACTCCAGTTAACAATTAATCAATTACTAAATGAGTTGACGATTATTTGAATAATCGATTAATCATGATCAATCCAACTAATCATGGTCAATCATGATTAATCAATTACTGAAATAATCAACTAATTTTAGTAATCGATTTAATACTCCAGTTAACAATTCACTAAATGAGTTGATTATTTCAATAAGTTAACCACATTTTATTTGATTAATTGTGACTTGTCACGATTATATTTCAGTGACTTGATTATTTTAATCATCAATTAATCGTGATCAGTCATGATTAATCAAAATTAATCAATTATTCAAATAATTGTCAACTAATTTAATCAAATTAATCAGGATTAATCCAGTATTTCAATAATTTGCTGATTTAATTTGATTATTTTAATAATCGACCAATCACGATTAATCATAATTAGTCTGATTAATCGTTTCAGCCCTAAATACCAGAATCATATCAGCTAACGTTTTAGGGAGTAGAAAGACAAAAACAGGAGCATCCAAAATAATTTCTGAATAATTAGTGATCAATTAATCAATCAGGGTGAGGTCCTACCTCCTCATGCTGGTGCGTCATTCCACCTGGATGTTCTGAAAGCACTGGTGAAGCTGGAACCACAGCAGCCACACCTGGAGCCTCTCGCTTGTCTCTATGAGCGTGGTCCTGACCACCAGATTGGGGTGTTTCAGGTGTCGGTAACTTGTTGGGCCTCCGCTGACCTCTGACCTTTCCCGGCCTCCTGGTCCTCCTGGGTGGATTTTGCGTCGGACCGACTGGCGGCTCCAGCTGTCCATCGGTGTGATTGTGTCGGTCATGGCTGTGGTTTCTGTGGCCATGATGCACAGAGGTCAGATGTTTGCGACTGGTCTGTACCTCTGTTTGCTGGTGCGGGTGGTCCTCATCATGCCCATCATGATCAGACTGTTCCTGGTCCCCACTCGGCTCACCAGTAGGCGGACTGGAAGCAGTGGTGTGGCTGCATTGTGTGGGAACCTGTTCTGTTTGTGGAGGATGAGGCTGGTGGTCATGATGGTCATGACTGTGGTCATGACTGTGGTCATGACTGTGGTCATGACTGTGGTCATGACTGTGGTCATGCTGGTCATGACTGTGGTCATGCTGGTCATGACTGTGATGATCATGATGGTCATGACTGTGATGATCATGATTGTGGTTGTGGTCGTCATGATTGTGGCCGTCGCTAGAGGATGAGTGTGAGTGAAGCCCTTCCTGAACGTCCAGCAGGTCAAGATGGGCTACATGGTCATGACCCAGTTCCTCATGATCCACACCTACCAACTTCACTTCCCCTAAACCCAGACTGATCAGGAGACTCTGGAAGCCCTGGAAGTCCAAGCGGTCTTTCTGTCCGTAGCGCCTGAACAGCTGCTGGATGTAGAAACGCTGCTCTTCCTCTAGAGGTCCCCCTTCTTGAGCGTCGGACTCGGTGGTGGCTCGGACATACGGAGCCTCAGAGATCTGCCGGTCGTTGTGCTGATGTCCGACGGCTGGGTGGTCATGTCCGTCCGCGTGGCAATGGTTGCAGTGATGGAAGATGAAGGTGAGAACGCACAGGAAGCAGAATTTGGTGTGTACGTGCACTCGCATTGTGTCCTCGTTATTGGTCCCCTGCAACAAAAACAGAGTCACTTAATAACCACAGTGGCACCCACCGAGGCAAAGCTGGAATTAAATTCAGAGGCAATAACTCACTAAAACACCAACAAGCTAAAACATTAAGTCACTGAAATGCTTATGCAGGGACAGACACGATGAAGTAACGATTCACACCAAAACAATGAACTGCAGACTCACTGGAACACTGGAAACTGATCCAGTGAGTCACTGCACCTGATCGTCCGGTAGCTTCGGATCAATTAGGGACCAAAGTTACAACATTTGTTACATTTTCAGCTGCTTGGTTCTCTTTCACAATGAACTGAGTGAAATCAGTTCATTGATTTCACTCAATGAGCTGAGTTGTATTTACCCAGGATGCCTTGAGCCATAGTCCGCTTTCTACAACGGAGTATTAGCACCATTGTAGATGGGGAAAAAACATCCACCAAAAAACTCAGAATGTTTCTAGATTAATGAGAGATTTTCAAGAAAAAACAGAAGAAATGTTCAGGGTTTTAAAGTAAACTCCACATTTCCAAACTTTTTCTAGAAAATGTTTGAGCTTACAAATTTTTGTGTTTATTCTAGCAATTTTTTTTACATTTCAAATTCAAATTTCCAAAATTAATCTAAAAATTTCTGAGTTCTTTTTCTAGCACATTTCCAGCTTTTGGAGCTCAGAAATTTCAGATTTTGTTTCTGGAAAATTTCTGAGTCTTTTGGCAGAAATTTTCGACTCATTTTTTATTTGTCTATCTACAATGGCCCCAACAACCTGTCACAGCTTTCTGCTTTTGGAGTGTTCCCATACTCATTCAAACTGCACCAGAGTTCACTTATTTGGTCCGATTACGGGTTCACACCGGACTTTCTAGACAAGCAAACTGGAGTTGGATTAAAGCAGAGTAAACATAGCCGACTCGCCAAACTATTACTCACTGATGCAGCTACTCAATGAATCGCTGACACGCTAACTCAGTAATAAACTGCGTCCCTGACAAAGTGACTCGCTGAAACACTGACACACTAATGCAGTGACCCACTGATCCAGTGCTGCACTTAACCACCGACGCACTGCAGGATGACGAGTCTCCAAAGCAAAATTTAATGGATCCAGCAGGAGAATTAAGATAACAAGCTTGTGGACAAACAGTACTTTCAAAGCTGCATCAATTCTCATGTTGGAATAACAGATCCAACGTTCTGCAGCCCAACAAACTCCACAGAGGATTGAGAAACAAATTGCTTGTTTTCTCCCACTTTAAAAAGCCTGAAGCAGCGATATGATTCCAGTCAAATGATCCTCATAAGGTCTCTGCCGAGGCCCGTGGGTGGCGTGGAGAGAGGGAAATAAAGGGAGGTCAGATGAAGAAGAGGTGAGGCACACACACACACACACACACACACACACACACACACACACACACACACACACACACACACACTTTTAGCCGCCAGCTTGTTAACTAAGTTTATCATGAAGCTCTCCTGCCTCAGGACTGTTAAAAACAAAGAGGAAGACGTTTCATCCTCATCTCACAGTCAAGTTTCAACACCAACTAGACCATCAATATTTAGCCGCATCAATTTCTCACTCTACACAAACTAACAAATAAATCTGAATCTGGACAAACATACAGAAACCAGGGCGTGCCGTGGTGGCGTAAGGGATAGCACGACCCACATTTGGAGGCCTTGAGTCCTCGACGCGGCCGTCACGGGTTCGACTCCCGGACCCGGCGGCATTTGCCGCATGTCTTCCCCCTCTCCTTACCCCATTTCTGTCAGCCTACTATCAAAATAAGGGACACTAGAGACCACAAAAAGCCCCCTGGTGGGGGAAAAAAAACAAACCCATACAGAAACCAAACACTAGGCAACGACTACAACATCACAACCCATCATTACATGCAACAATGTTGTACCAAGTCTAGAAGTAGGGAGGCGAGGGCATTTCACCATCTGTGATTTTATCTTAGAAAAATGTTGACATGAAATTTTAAAATATAAATTTAAAACTTTCTAAGACCTGTATCTCCACAGAAAAACATGAGCTTCATCCATCCAACTGGCGATAGATTTCCATTTAATCATGAAAAAAAGCTAGCAAAGGTATGTTAGCAATAACTTAGCGGTAGCATCAACCGTCTCAGTCTAAAGTTACAGAACGCAGTGAAGAAGTTTGAGTGCGACTTAAACTTTAGCCTGTACCAGACCTGTGGTTATGATTGTCGCAATAAGCAAAAAAAATGTATTGCAAAATAATTAAATCGAGTTGAATCATTTCCATTTGCTTGATTTATTGTTTTTCTCTTTTCTCTCTTTCTACCAAACACTGTTCGATAAAAGTGTTCAGTCTGCTGCTGAAGGACAATTTCATTTTCAGACTAAATGATAATTGTTTTTTGTTGTTGTTTTGTTCATTTTGGAAATTTTAATTGTCCTCCAGTTCCAGTGTTAAATGTTCACTAGAATTAAAAGTTTATTAATCTTTAAGAGGGTGGGCTTACATTATTACACAATTAACTTGATAATATTCTCAGAACAACAATGTCATTTCTGGGAAAATTTATCATCCAGCAAAGTTTGTTATTGTGGCAGACCTAGATGTGAATATTTAATACGTTACTTACATTTTGGAATAATTTTTCATGTCCTAAAGTGTTTTCACATTGTGCCATTTTCCATATGTGCTCAAATTTGTCCAATAAAAGTCTTTGTTGTAAATATGTGGTGTGAAAACTTTCTGGTGTTGCTGTAAAACTCACTCAGTGCAGAAGAACAGCTAACATCAGCCAGTGAATAAACATAAGATGGAAACCAGCGTTTCATTCCCATCAACATGGTAGGAAATGGCCCGTTACCGTGGAAACGGCCGTCCTGTTGATTGATCATTGACCCGATTAAATCAGAGCTGATCAGATCATCAAGGACTTCCTTCCTCTCTACAGTTTGACTTCTTTAAAACAATTTTCACATTAAATACAGACAATTTCTGATAATTACTCTCACATAATCTGCTTCAAAAGATTTAATCTGTTGCAAATATTCAAAAATAAAAAGTTTAGTTATTAAAAACAAACCTAATTCTGATTAAAATAAAACGGGATGGACCTACCTGAACCCAGGAATGAGTGAAACTCACTCCGACCAACAACAGACCTCCGCTGCAGGAACACAGGAGCTTCTTCACCGCTGCAGACTGCTCTGTGTTTATAGACCGGTCGCCACTGACCTTTGAACCCAACCAGGGCCTATTTTTAAGAACACGCCCTCCTAGCAGAAGCCTGCAGCCACTTCCTGACACGACTCTTTGTTGTAGAGTTTGGTATGTAATGAACAAGAAAATCTTTATTCACTCCGAGTTCAGCTGGTTCGACTCTAAAATATTGTTCTGCAGCAGTTTTACAGCGTTTCAACTCGCTTTATGCTAACTGAGATGGAAGTTAAGAGATGCAATCACCACGACGACGCTGAGGGGCGATTAAAACGAGACAATAATCCCATCATGAGGCTGAAAACCACAAAACACTTTCTATAAAGATCAATTAATTAAATTACAATGAGCTCAATTATATATTTTTTTTATTTTTCTTATGATTTCAGGTTTATTTCAGTTTAATTTATTGCTTTATTTGGTTGTTTAATTTTTTCTAGTTCAAACGTTGTGTTCTTTAGAAAATTCCAGTTTATTGGCCTCAAAATTAACAATATATTACTTTAAAATGATCTCAAAACAACAACAGTATTGTACTTTCTTAGTTAATATTCCTGGAACAATATTAATTGTTATTGGTCCGTCTGATTAGGTAATTTTTAAATACCAAATGCTTGATAATTTGATCAGACTTTTTACCAAATACATTTTTTATTCTTACTTGAGTAATTTCTTGGATTTGCTTGTTTTCTTACTTTACTTGAGTAAAATATGTTGACTCTTACTGAATAACACGGATGACAGCAGTTAAAGGTAAAAACATAATTTCATTCTCTTTAAACAGCTGCTGTTAAACGTACCAAATTAATTACCACACTAATAAAGTTCAAATTCTGCTCATTTGTTAGAGGAAAGTCTTTTTCAGCATTGTATTCAGCATGAGAAGGAAGGCTGGGATTCCTTCGCAGAAGCAGAAAAACAACGACTCTGACCTCTAAGCTGCTTCATATGATTCTCACAAGGTGAAAACATCCCTCCCATATCCGCAGCAGGCGGCTGTCTGCAGGGAGCCGCTGAGGAAAGAAGCCAAACTCTGAGGCAAACGCACAACTCAGGGAGCGCCGCACGCAAACACACCAAGGAAAAAACAAAAACAAACAAAAAAAAACCGCACAACTCAGGGAGCGCCGCACGCAAACACACCAAGGAAAAAACAAAAACAAACAAAAAAAAACCGCACAACTCAGGGAGCGCCGCACGCAAACACACCAAGGAAAAAACAAAAACAACCAAAAAAAAAAACGCACAACTCAGGGAGCGCCGCACGCAAACACACCAAGGAAAAAACAAAAACAACAAACTGAGAACGTGCCTGGTATGTTAACATAACATATTAAGAGTTATTCAGATAACTATAGCATAANCGCTAACTTCTTCTACCTCTCCGAAGGTAGAATAACACAGGCCTAGAGCGCCCTCTTGCGGTTTAGTGTGAAAATAATATGATATAATATAATAATGATATGATATAATATTGTGTAAATTTCCACATATAAGTCGCTCCGGATTATAAGTCGCACCCCTGGCCAAACTATGAAAAAAAACTGCGACTTATAGTCCGGAAAATACAGTAAATATATTTTCTAAAAGCGGAGGTGTCCGACTCGACTTGGGGCCCTGAATGTTTTAGGTGTGGCCCTGTTTCTGAATTAGCCAGTCGGTTTGTGGAAAACCGTCCAGGAGAAGCACTAAGCTGCATCGTGAGCGCTGACTCTTGACTCCGCCGCTCTGTAAAAAGTCATAAACTATCAGCCAAGGAAACTCGCATCACTTCCCCTCGGCGTAAATCTGAGGAGTCGTTCCTTCCTCCTCATCTTCATCCTGCTCCCACTCTTCATCACAAGTCAGGTGCTGAAACCCTCAGCACAAGATTCATGTCTTACTAAAATATGAGAGGGAATTTTGATGTTAATCATCAACTATTCTTTTATTTTTATGGATTGTTTACATCAGCAGAGTGTTAGGGCCAAATTATGAAAAAGATTAAATAAAACAATGTAAATACAAGAATAAAATCATAATTTTATTCACATATTTTTTAGACTTCATTCTTGAAACATTGGCTTTATGCTCATTATACTTTTCTCCATTGCACATTGGTACCGGCTGATTTTAATTACTTTTTAGCCTTTGGATGTTAAAAAATCAAAAATAATTAAGCTGTCATGTCTTGTCAAAATTCAAACAAAGTAAAGTAAAACCTTCTGTATTTTGATTGCCATTCAAAAAGGAGTAAAAATTGATGTTATTTCATCCGTTAGTTAAATAACTTTGATTGTTTCCAGATAAATCGACAATTCAAGTTGGAATAAACAGAAGAAACTATCTGAGACCTTCCCAGTTTCTATCAGTAACAATTAAAGTTGGAGTTTGTGATTCATATAAACCCGAAGCCTGCATGGTAGAAGGGACAGACAACAGTTTGCATCGCTGAGAAAAGTGTCAGAGGAGTGGTTTTCTTAGAAAGGGCCGAAGGGAGGGCAGATGCCGGCCGCCACATGGACCCTAACAGATGGTCTAGAAATCTGCAAAGACTGCAATCTGCTGACGAAAAACAAAGTTCAGGAGAGCAACAAGCAGGAGTCGTCTGACTCGAGTTCAACGATAATCACAACAAGTTGGAAAATTACATCTCTGAACAGACATGATGTTGCTGCATGTGATTATCCACAGATGATTGAAGGTTGGGCCGACTAGCTACTGCAAAACACACAAAGTCAGCGGTGCTCTGTCACTTTGTCTGCTCAGAACAGCAATTAGTGGATCTCCAGCAACTACTGATCTGCTTGAATCTGGTTTGACTTCAATAAAAACAGATTCACTGAAGGAGATGAAAGTTTTCAGGCATGGTTAAGACGAGCTAAGCTCAGCGCTAGGAAGGTTAGGGAACTTCATCAGCGGCCATGTTTGTGTCTTAACAAACGTTAAGAAACTTTAAACATAACTCAGATGTAAGACTTTCTAACACCTGTATCTCCACAGAAATGTACGAACTTCGTCCATCCAATTAGCGATAAATTTCCACTTACCATGACAGACAAAGCTATCTAGTTAGCACAAGGATGTTAGCAATGAGTTGGCTACAGTCAGATTTTTGCCTGACAGAAATATCCCAAGAAAAAAAAAAATACTGGATATAAAGCAAAATTTAGAGTCTTTGAGCAGCAAGCAATAAGTCACGTCATGCCAACCATCTGCATCCCAATGTTACGGTGGACCCCCAAAAATATTTTCAAGTCGTTGGGTAGAAATTAACCTTTTGAAGCTGGAACACCAAGACACAAAGATACGAGAAATGCTATTGGCTGGCGTTCGCAAAGCAGCCAATTCAGAAGCGGCATTCATTTTCCTTTTCACTGATTGGCTGTAACCCACAAGTGTGTAAATAGGGAAGACCATCAATGTCAGCTTCAGTGATAGAGTTAAGATGGTTTCCACTGCGCGAACTAATAATAATTAAGCTGTATTTTGTGTTTGAACAGTCAGAATAGACGGTTTTTAGTGTTTTTACATGGAGTCACAAGCATTAACAGATTTCAGCTATTCATGGGCAAATACCATTGAAGGTTTTCTTTTTGTCATGACATGGTCAAGACAAGTCCTAATGCCACAGGAGAGATCTCAATTACACAAATGTCAGCACATAATGTGTTGACATCCAACTCTTTGACTTGGTACCAAAGATTTATATCTGTGTACAGCCAGGATAGAGGCAGACGTCCAACTGGTGTATCGCAACTACAACAAACAGGACGCAACTATCTATTGAAGACTCAAGAAATTCATCTGGTTTTATTCAAGTACCAATCCTTAGTCTTTCATTTAACATCAAATGCCACACCAGGTCCAGGGTTCCTGCTCTGACTTTAAAGGTTCTCAGCCCACAGACAGAGATCTGCGGTGTGACATGTTGCTAGACGGCTGTGAAGTCCCAGCTGCAGGGCTGATGCTCTGTGGCCTGGAAACACGTCCATGACAGCACACAACAGCTTAAGACCACAGGACACGACGACCAGAAGAGTTACCTTGAGCAGATCCAACGTAGACGCAAACTTCTACCACGCAGGAGCAGAGCGAATGTGATGCTTACCTCTAATCAGGAAAAAGAAGAAGTGAAGCTAAACCTGAGTGAGCGATCAGGGCAGACTAACAGGTTGGATGTCTGGAGGGTGAACTCGTCTGCAGAGGGAGGCGGGCTGAGCAGAAACCACCTGACCAGACTCATCAGGCTCAAGCAGTTTCAGCGCTTACTGCGCATTATTGTGCTTTACCCAAATGTTAACAATGTGGGAACATTTCAACCAACTTATTCACAAGAACAGACTTTCCTGGAGACCACTTTCAACTTGTTTTCTTTCCACACCTCTTACTATCAGAGTATATTGAGCTTTAAAATGTAGGAATAGTCAAACAGAGTTTACTGAAATATATGGATGAGCCTGAAGATCAAACTTTAGCTCTTAGTACTAAGAGCTATTAAGTCAACAAAACATTGGTAAATCCCTTGGGTGTAAAGCAAGGCAAGGCAAGTTTAGTTGTATAGCAGCAATTCAATTCAAAGTGCTGATGAAAACATAAAACAGTACATTGTAGAGGTTAATAAAGAAAAGGAAAGTTTGACTACAGACTGAAATTATTGATGTTACTGTTATTAATAATCTAACTCTAAAGGATTTCAGTGTTTCGGCTGCTTTGCAGTTTTCTGAAAGTTTGTTCCTGGTTTGTGGTGCATAGAAGCTGATGCTGCTTCTCCATGTTTGGTTCTGGTTCTGATGCAGACCAGAACCAGAAGATCTGAGAGGTCTGGAAGGTTGATACAACAGCAGATCTTTAATGTATTTTACTGCTAAGCCGTTCAGTGATTTATAAAACTAATAAAACTATTTTAAAGTCTATTCTCCAATCTGTAGAGAGACTGTTGCAATAGTCAATGCGATAAATAAATAAATCCTCACCCTTAATCTTGATTGTTCCTCTTTACGTCTAAAAATAATTCTTCAATTTGCTTCTGTTCAGCTGAAGAAAGTAATGGCACCTCCACACATTGATTGGCTTTAACATTGTCACCAGGTGACACTGTAAAGCTGTCCATCATCTGAATAATCATGATAGCTTATCTCGTCATGTGTTACGATCTGAACCAATAGGAGTATGTAAATAGAAGTGGCCCCAATAAGGGGCCTTGTGGAACTCCAAATGTGATTTTTGCCAACTTCAACGTAGTTAACTATTGACACAAAGGCCCAGCTGAATGTTTCTGTTCAGCTGAAGAAAGTTATGGCCCCTCCAGGCACTGATTGGCTTTAACATTGTCACCAGGTGACACTGTAATGTAAAGCTGTCCGTCATCTGAATAATTATGATAGCTTATCTCGTCATGTGTTACGATCTGAGCGATTAGGAGTATGTAAATAGAAGTGGCCCCCATAAGGGGCCTTGTGGAACTCCAAATGTGATTTTTGCCAACTTCAATGCAGATACAAACGCCCAATAAAGACCAGAACAAACATTCACTTCCTAATGTTTGTGTATTTTCCAGACATCAGAATATACAGGTTGTTTCTAAATAAAAACAGAACATGGCTGCTGCAGTGATCTCAACTTTAGCTCAAAATGAAACAGGTTGACTCACCTGAAGCTGCTTCTGCTGCAGGCAGCCATCTAAAACCGAATCAGTGGCTTTGACCTGACCATTTGGAGTATCACCCCATAAAGCCTTGCAGATATAAATATCACACTACCTCACTGTGCAGTGCATAAATGACTGTCTCATAAGCAGCATTAGTGTGGGATGATGTTACATGGAGAGCAGATTGGGACCATTAGCAGCAGAACAACAAATACACCAAACAGCTCTGTTAGCAGTGAGCTCATTAGGAACCAGCTGCTGTCTCCAACACTGACTTTAAACTGGGTTTGACTCATTAAAATACAGGTTTTAACTAGATACTAAGACAACAGTATCTTCAATTTATCAAAGTTTTGTTTTTCTTTTCAAACAGTGACAATTTGAGTGTTTTTGTTAAAATGTGGGATCATAATCTCTTATTTTCAGGAAACAGAGGAGAGTTTTGGTCAAACAAGGACCCAAAATCATTAGATTATCTATAGTTCGACTGGTTAATCAGGTTTTTAAAAGCTCTGGTTTAAAAACCTTTACACTACTTTAGCTTTTTTAAACTGGACACCCTCTTCCACCTGCACTCACTGCTAGTCAGCTGGCTGAAAGCTGCTGACTAGCTACACTTTTATCTTGCTCTCTGAATGAGAAAACCCATAAAACAAATAGACTGTCAGGATGTGAAAACTAAAAGAGCGCCACCTATCCCTCTGATGAAGATATCACTACTTCAACACTGCAGGTAATCAAGAATTTTGTTTTTTGATCAAATTTGTATATGAAAATCAAAATCAAGACGACAAAATAAGCAGAAGTAGAAATTTGTGTTACTTTTCTGCTTTAATGTATGACAAAAATGATATTTTCACTGAAGATCATTATAATCTCATACCATTCCTGGCTCAATTCGGATAAATTCTCCAAAATTTTATCATATTGCTGCAATCAATAAGCAAAAAGCACCATAAGACCATCTGGAAAGCTGTTCTATACCCACATATCTATTCTTAATCAGCTTACCGTGAGCCAAATGTGGAGCAATAGCAAACAGGAGTGAGAGCAACAGATGAACTCATGGGGTCCCATCTGTGTTTGCTGAACCCAGATGCTGGTTCCCAGCGCTTCCAGCACTCCCAGTCACAGCGTCGTACTTGTTAAGATTTATGTCTTTAAACTGAGGTATTTTCCCGCTTTACAAAGGAATCGCTACTTCATTCAGTCCTGCAGGAGTTTATAGCTGAGGAAGTAAATAACACTTTACGGTTATTTCATGTAAAAGCAGCACACTTCAAACTGTTTCATCCTGTAACAAAACTCTTTGTTTTAATAAATCAAAATATCAATTTCTATTGGGATTTATAGGAATTTCCAAGGTCGAATTTTTTTTACTTTTGGAAACCTTGATTTCAAAAGCCGAAATATTAAAAACATTTTTCAAGTAATTAATCTCAAGTTTTGTCTTGAAAATTTCTGACTTTTGGAAATCATAAATTTCCATGTTTTTTAATTTTAATTAACCAGCGTTTCTCTACCATTTGAACCATTTTCTGCTTGTTTCTATGCTTGTGTCAAAAATTTAACTGAGGTGATCAATGCATTTATAAAAAAATAACATGTTTTAACAAAATATGTTTCAAAGGCAAACGTGATAAAATCATGTCAGATAAACATAAAATTCAACAACCTAAAGTTAATAAAATGTATTCAAGTTGAGATAACGTGATTCAGTTTAGTCAGACTGATCTCCCGCCGAAGAGGGTCCAGTGAGATTACAGGAGATCACGCGAGATGCTAGCGAGATTACGGAAGATCACGCAACATAACTGTTTTGCGCCTGGGAAAACATCAAGGCCGGTTTTTCAAGAGAAGCGGGGAGATTCCTGGCGTGCATCTAGTTAATTTGAAAAACAATTAACACAGACAGACAGTTGTTGGAAGTATTTTACCATGAGTCAGCAAAAAATTTTAACGTTAATTTTTATTTAATGAGATGTGAAATCTCTCCTCCCCAATACCTCACCCTAACTCCCAGAGGACGTCGATCAAGGTGCACAAATGCCATAGCCCAGACTGTGTTGGGAGTCTTCGTTATTCGACCACAGGGTGCAGAGCCTGGCGATGCCCATGTGGATGTTGGGATTGTCCTGGAGGGGGTGGAAGTGATGAACAACTTGGGCAATGTTTCTTTTGCGGTGGTGATGTTACTGGGTCTTATCTTGAGCTACCCTCAGGAGCTCAAGTATACTTTTGAAGTTCTGCAGAAAATTGTTCTGAAATTGGATGGAAACAAACTATTCAATAAAACACAAGTTCTCAAAACACAACTTTCCCGCTGAGAAACTTGCTACATGGTTTTCCAAACTTGAGGAAAGCTTCATAAGACCAATCAATCTTTAAAGACTGCAGTCGAAAACAAGGTTTAAATTGTTACAGTTCTCAAAGTTGAAGAGCAAATTTACTGAAACTTTTTATTTTGTTAGGAATTTGATTTCTATGCTAAACAGTGATCAAAAGAGCCCAGTTTTGGCTGGAAAAACAAAACTTTAACCTTTTGTTGTTTTTAGTTACACATTAAACTACAAATGTTTGTGCAAATCTAGGAATGTGAGCATTTCCAGCATCAATGTTCAACTCAGCTGTTTTTTGTGAGGTGTTGTTTTTCTCTGCAGTGCAGTATTGGCACTTAAGAACTGTGTTAGGTTGAACTATTTTGAAGTTTCTTGTTACTAATTAAACACTGACTGTAAAGGTTTTGTTTAAACTATTAATTAAATACATGTTTAAATGGGTTGCCATATAGCAAGAGTTTATACCTTTTGTAGTAAAGTGCCTGCACTGCATATGTAAAAGAAAATGGATAACAATTTTGAAAATACAGTTCAGTTGTACCTTTTCTAATTGTTGAGTTTTTTCTAGTTTTTAAAACACTTAATTTAATAGCACTTAAAAAATGTCTTTGAATTAACGTAATTCAATCATGGAAAGGATTTCCACAAGAATAAATAGTTTTCTTTCAGCATGAAGCTTGTTTGTTGAGCTAACTTAATTTTCATGAGTTGGATCAACTTAATTAAGTAGTGTGAAGGTACCACTGTAAAATAAGTTGGTTTCAACTAAATTTGCATTAATCTTAATTAAGTAAAGTCAATTATTTGGTGCAAAACATTGCAAATTAGTTGTGCTGGCTCTATTAAATTACATTGGGTCCAACTATAGTTAAATGAGTTGAATCAACCTTAAAAGTTAAGTTGAAATAACACATTTGCTTTAAATTGGAATAAACTTAATAAATTAAGTTAAAATAACACATTTGCTTTAAATTGGAATAAACTTAATAAATTAAGTTAAAATAACACATTTGCTTTAAATTGAAGTAACAAAATTACATAGTGCTGAAATAAAGAAAAAAAAAAGCAGGTGGAAATCCTTTCCATGATTTCTTTATGTTCATTTTAACCATGTACTAGTAAACTAGTTCCTATTTCTTGTTTTTAAAAACATTTAGAGTTCCATGTTTTATCATCATTTCTTTCTGGAAACAGGTTTAAATAAATCATAAAGCCATTTTAAATAAGATATGTCATGTTTTCCATCAATCATAATTGGCAAACATCATATCCCCTACTCCAACATCTCTAACCGTACAGCCAGGAGAATCAAAAAGGAGTGGCCAAAGCAAATGAAGTGGATTAGCAGTGCTTGCCAACAACGAATTGTGACAAAGATGAAGAAGACGACAGGAAGTAGTAAGAGTGTGGTGGCATGATTTTAATTGTTTCTTATTTAATGGAAACACTGCAATTGAAAAATTGTCCTTTTTTTTGACAAAGTTTTGCTCCCGTTTGCAATGGAAGCACAATAAATCAGACGCCTCAGTCAGATTGACTGCAACCAGAGATCTGTCCCATCAACAGCAACTCTTTGAAGACACATGGATGATATAAGTTATGACAATACTGATACTCCAGTACTCGTTTCAATTAGGGCCCAATGAACCAAAGCCTTTGAGCAACCTGTTCCCCTCCTTGCCTGTGGGGGCGCTGCACCAAACCCCTAACCCCTTACCCTAACCCCTTACCCTAACCTCTGAAGGCAACTACACGAAAACCTCTGACGACACTGACCGCAACTTCCTTATTCACGAAATGTAAACTAAATGGAGTGGCGTCATATTTCCCTTTTGTCTTTGGTAAAAGACCATGAGCCATTTCTCCCGCTAGCGATAGGCTAGCACGTTTGTTTTGGTTGTATTTACCCAGAATGCCCTGAACTGTAGTCCACTTCCTGCTGGTCTCTTGTCCACTTGGCATTCACATATACATTGGAACTGCACCAGAGTTCACTTCAACTGAACCAAACCGAGGTTTGCAGACAAACTAGAGTCCACATTTTTGGTTCGATTACGTATTCACGCCTCCCCGACTGAACCAGACCTTCTAGACAAATGGACTAGAGTTGGATTATAACGGATTAAACAGAGCTGGTGTGATATGCTTTGGAATTGTGTACATTTGCAAACCTACTGGAATAATGTAATTCTGATAACATCAACAGTTTGTGGGCTTCCTTTAGATCCTGACCCCAGGATTTGGATACTTGGAGATGTTATGTCCTTGAAATTGAATTTTTGCAAGAAATACTTTGTTTTGTTAGCATCATCCGCAGCAAAAAAGTGTATACTTAAAAATTGGAAATCTATGGAGCCTCCAAACAAGAAGCATTGGATCAACGAACTGTTGTCATACTGCAGTCCTGAAAAAATTCTCCACTCGATATGTGGGACATTGGCGAAGTTTGACCAGATATGGACTCCCTTCCTGGACATCCTAACTAGATTGGACCTGAGAGACTGATCTGTATTGATCTTTACTCTCTTGTTTCAATTCTTCTAATATTTTTGTTGTATTCTTTTCTCTTAACTCTGGCCTTTCAAAACATGAGTAGTGCTAAATGTAATATTGCTATATGTGTTGCTACATGGAGAGAGTGGGTGGGGTGGGTGGGTTTTATTTTTGGAGGGGAAAAAAAGAAAAGGAAGAATATTGTACACGGGATGTAGATTTTGTATGGATATGCATTCTGAATAAATATATATATACAAAAAAAAAACAGAGCTGGTGTGAATACACCATAAATTTCTCTGTGTGATAACAATTACCAAAAGCAATAATGTGAGTCGTAGCATAAATCTACAGAAACTGAAATTGATGTTAAAGTGAAATATGGGAGTTTTCCTTTCACACATTTACACAACAGGTTTCATTTTTAAATATGAATCCACTCCTCCTCAAACAACTCAGATCTATTATTTAAAGCGTGGTGGCTTTTCAGAACAAGGAACAGGCTTTACTTGTGAAAGAAGCGCTGTCAGTAAGAAGCACTGATGCAAGTTTGGTGTTGGAGGTTTGTAACGTGTAAAACTCCAGGTTCGGTTGCCTTGTCAGACGCCTTAGCAGGAAGTGAGCGAGAACTGAAGCAAACCTTCAGCTCATCCATTTTACATCAGTGAAAAGCTGCAAGCAGAGCCCAACTCCTGCAAGTTCAGAAGAAACTCAGCAAAGCAGGATGTGAGGAAAGATTTGAATTATTCACCGTCCTGATGCTGGTTACAGCTGAGATTATGGCTCAAACGATTAATCACGATTAATCATTTACTGAAATAATCGTCAACTTCCCCCAAATTAACCAACTTTCAAGGCGAACAAAAGTAACTTTGGGGGGGAAAAAAAAAAAATCACTTTTTGAAAATATTTTCTTTTCAGAAAACGAGAGCAAAAGAAATTCAAAACTTGAATGAAAAAAAAAATCAGACCCCTTTCTTTGATTTTAGAAAATGTGACAAAACTTAATCTTAATAGTGAGTAGTTTTCTTTTAAAACAATCCACACCGTCGCCCATATTTACCAAGTGAACAACTTTCTCTTCAGTTCACTGAAGAGGATTTAGGTTGGATCGATTAATCACCAATTAATCGTTAATTGGAGTGACAAAAAAAAAGCCAATTGGTAAAAAACAACATATTTAGAGAATTAAGCCAAAAATATACAAAAATTATATACATTTTGAATTTAAGTTTGAAAAACACCATCTGTAAACACTCCTTTAGATTTGCTAGAGAAATGCTGTTATTGCATTGGAGGCAATAAAAAACTTATTTTCTTATTTCAAAACAGAATTCATTTGTTTATTTGTATCTTAATGTATTTTTTAGTGTTACATAAAAAGGCTAAAGTGGTTCAATGAAAAATCTGCAGAATCAGCCTATTTTTTATCCAATCAATCAATTACTGTCAGAGTATTCTATTACTAAAACAATTGTTAGTTGCAGCTAATCCTGTCACAATAACCAATTATTCAAATAATAAAGTAAATTGAGCTCAATTTCCATTTTGATTATTGATATTTTTTAAAGGCAAATTTATTTACAGAATCCATTTCATTTATGATTTTGGTTGTAAGTGTTTTCTTTTCCCTCACGTTACATAAAATATCTTCCAGTTCCAAAATTAGAGTTTATTGGTCTTTAGAAAGGGTGAATTTATATTGTACTGCTATTATCAATATATTACTTGAAAATGGTCTCAAAAGAACAATATTATCGTTTATTGCAATTTCTGGAACAATTCATCGTCTAGCAAAACTTTGTTATTGTTGCAGTCCCAGTTGAGTTTATTGGATTGAATTTAAACTTTTTCTTGGGGACCGCTCAACAAGATTAGAGGAGAAACTACAAAGAGAAACATCAGATCTATTGTTGTATTTTCTTTCCATCCGCCTCTCTGTATATATAGACGTTCTCCCAGCAGCTGTTCATATGTGTGTGCAGCTGTTGCTCTGCACGCTCAGTGATTTCCCAGCTGCACACACTCCTTTGAAATTCCTACCTCCAAGCAGAAACGTCCGAAACGGTTCCGACTGACAAGAACGCTTCAATAAAAAACACACGGTTGTTCATGAAGATCTGAACCAGCCCAGACCTCACACCATGGAACTGCGTAGCATCAAATTAAACCCAGAGCTAACAGCTGGGAAACTTCATGGATGCTAGCTGAGCTTCAGGGAGTGATTAATGCCAGAACCAGCAGAAATCACACTGAAGGTCCAAACAGCATTAGAACGATTTAGGCCAGTTTCTCACTTACTGATGAACCATAAACTCTGACATTAACTGAAAGGCTAGTTACAATTCAACAAAAAGAAAAGCAATTACTTCTTTTTTACAATATTATTTGTGTAATGTTGAATATATTTACAGAAACAGAAATCTGTTCCGGCTTAAGTGCTGCTCTCAGGGTGTTATTCTTTCAGCAAATGGCATTAGAGTCGGTATTTTCCAGCTTATATCTATATATAAGGCTGAAATTGGTTATGTGCATAAAGAAAACATATATATATAACCTAGCTCTCTCACATATACATATACAAGCAAATAGATAAAAATGTATATTTATGCAATAGATATATATATTTTTAAATATATGGTTTTAATGTGTCTTATTTGTATACATATTGTACAATCTCAGTTATAGTCGACTCACGGACATGTTTTTTTCATGTTTGTTTATTTATTATTGATATTATGTCAGCACCTTTATTGGCTCTGAACTCATCCACTGGCTTTGCCTCCTAACTGTGACGCTGTATTTATCAAGAGGTGGAGCTCCATCGGTTCAACGAACACAAACCAGTTCGGATAGTTTGTCCCAGTGAAACATGACAGAGAAATCACAGTAAACCAGCTGCAGGAATTCCTTCCAATCAACTCAGCCAATCAATGATCAATGGACCAACAGAGGAGCGACACGTGGTGCGCGAACCTGAACAAATCTCTTCCGCTTCAAACTAAAAAACAACAACTCCCACACATCCCAGCAGCTAAAACACACAATTACAGCGGAGGCAGAGTAACATAAACACAGAGAAACAGTAACATTTGACCTCATGTTCATCACCTGTTAGTTTCTCAGCTTCCTATGAACAAAAGGAAGCAGCTAACCTCATGGCTCGCCTCATGCTAACGCTAACCTTCACCAACAACAGCTAAACCAGCTAATGCTAGCTAGCATACGACCGCCGGGGAATCAAACCGGTGTCCGCGGGGAACAGCGAGACATTTACGGCCCTCTGTTTCGCTCCAAATGTGCCTAACGGAGCTCCGTGACTCCGGCTACCAGAGTCCATGTTGGGGGAGTGAATGAAAACAAACGCTTTACCTCACTCGAGTGCCGTGTGCATCTCCTCTCCGCTCGGTACCAAAAAAATCCTGCGCAGGCTTTACGTTCGGGAACTACAGCTCAGCCCATTCACGAACCGCACTTACGCTGTTTCTGGGAAAGATGACGGGAGTGCGCCGTTGGCCTGCGCAGTCTTCGCAGACACAGAAACCCTCTTCCGCCTGACTGCCTGAGACGTCACGTGATTGAAATGAGGAAGTAGAGTTCAAACTGCAGCAGCGTTACAGGAGAAAAAGTACATTTAAAATGGACATGTCGTTTCACTGCGACGGCGTATTAAGGTCACTTTACATAGAAATTTTCTTTAGAAAATCCTGGAAATTTATGAGTTTTAAAAGCAGAACATTTTCGAGTTTTTTTCCAGAAATTAATCTCAAAAAGTTTTTTGGAAGAAATGTATTCCTTTTTATTTTGATGGCATACCTTAATATGTCATCATCATATTTATAATGTAATTTGCCAAAACTGTGTTTTAGTTTTGTGTTTGTAATCTTCATTTTGCCTGTTTTAATCATCAACACACAATCATATGTTCATCTTTGTAATTTGTTATACATATTTTGTATAAAAGAATAAATAAAAAATACAGAAGTTCTGAGCACAGCAAAACAAACATATAAATTGGTTTTAGTAAAAATACAGTTATTTACGCTGATGATAAATCTTTGTTCAACTACTCAGACATTTCAGCTTGACTCTATAATAACCTTTCTGTATGCTTACATGAGTTAATCAGAAATATATATATATAAAACTTGATTTAGGTTAATTGTACAATAATAGTTAATATTAATTCTTGTTCAGATTTGTTTTTTAGTTCAAGTATTTCATGTTTCATTATCTTTACTGATTCCAACAGAAAATTAAATGTTGTTGTGCCTCAAATTATTCAAGATTCTCCTGTAGCAGTCTGTGTTACAGCAAAAGTGGATAACCCTCTGACTGAAAACAAAGTTTTTCATAAAGAGGACACTCGGGGTTGTCCATAGTCTTTTTAATTTTATATAAAATCCTTTGTTTCACCATCTTCTCCAATTGAATTTGCAATAAATCATACTGAGCAAGCCTGTGGTGATAGTGGAGAGGAAAAACTACATTTTAACAGGAAGAAACAAGCACTATAAGGTGCTGTATATGCAGCAAGGCTGAAACTGAAGAGGAAAAAACATGTTATTGTGGCTAAGGTGAGTCAAGTGTTGAGTAAAGGTGTTTAAAGCCTCTAAAACCTGTTACCAAATCTTTAAATACGTGTTACATTTAGATAATAATAGTAGGAAGTGAATAATACCAGCCACTGAAAACAAACAGGTGACATAATCAGCAGTGGGATTCAGTAAATCAAACAGTGGAAGGACAAATAGCATCATGTTGTGGAGATATGTTCATTCCAAACAGAAAACTGAGTTTGATTTTGTGTCAGAAATGGCTGGTGTGAAAGCACCATTAGGATGTTTTCACACCTGATAGTCTGGTAGATGTGGTTCCTTTTGGGGCCAAAATTGCAACATTTGTTCCATTTCCAGCTGCTGTGGTTCTCTTTCTCACTGCACTGAGTCAAACGATCCAAACCACTTGAGTAGCCTGTTTCCCTCCTCGCCTGTGGGGGCGCTACACCACGAACCACTAAGGGAAACAACATGAAAACCTCAGAAGAAGACGTCTTCACAAAATGTAAACAAAAATGGACTGGCTCAGATTTCAGTGGTTGAAATCTGAGCGGCTCAGATTACATTGTAGTCAGCTTTGCGCTTTTAGAGTGGCCTCCAGTCTGTTTGGCAGTTCACTTCAACTGAGAACGAGGTTTGTTGGCAGACCAGAGTTCACTTTTTCAGTCAGAAAAGTTTGATTACTCATTCGCACCTCCACCAATGAACTGGACTTTCTAGACAAATGGACTGGAATGAGCTGGAAGCAGAATGCAGCGCAGGGCATTCTGGGTAAATACAACCAAAACAGACGCAATAGCTTGGTGCTAGCATTAGAAATGGCTCGTGGTCTTTTACTAAAGACAAAAGAGAAATCCTACAACTGCTAAAAGCTGACGCTAATCCATTTTTGTTCAAATTTTGTGAAGAAGGAAGTGAATTCTGCAGTGGATCTTGGAGCAGCGCCCCCCACAGGCGAGCAGAGGAGCAGGTTGCTCAAAGGATTTGGTTGATTTGACTCAGTGCAGCTGAAAATGTAACAAATGTTGCAGTTTTGGTCCCAAATCAAACCACATCTACTGGACTATCATGTGTAAAATCAGCCTTAAGCGCCTTCTGAAGTGTAAAAAAAAGAGGAAAATATTCCTACTTGTAACTGTCACTTCTTCTATAATACATCTCCTGTTTCTTCTTCACATTTTCAGTAATTGTTCTTTCAGTGGGCGTCTGAACTTTGAGCAGCATGTCAGAACAATCAGTAATTTCATCCACAATGCTCCCAGGGATCCATCGAGATGATCTACTCTGAAACTTTGTGTCTGAATGAATTATGTGTTATGGTTCAGATTGCAGTGAGAGGAGCTGACCTTCACCATGTGTGTGTGTGTGTGTGTGTGAAGCAGTGGGACACCAGGAGACCAAACACCGAGCTAATTTCTGTCCAGCTGGGCCTCCTTCCCAGCTCCTCCCGACACGTTTCTCCTGATCTCAGGGAGATTAATACCAAGTGATTGGCAGCCATGTTCTCACTCAGCGCTCCAGTCATGATGCCCCAGGGTTCCTGCCAGCCGTAAAGCAATGCTGAAAGTGCCACTGTGGCTTTTACTGTCATTTAGGCGGTACCCTGCCTCAGCAGACAGACGATGAATAGCACCAATGACCACTTTGAGTTATGAGCCACACTCAGGCCTGGCCATATACAGGGAGCCATTTCCTGCTAGAGTGGCTCTTGTAGAGATTACAGATGTAATATTTCCTATTCTGCAACCAAAGCGGTTTTGGTCTGGTGAGGCTTTCACCAATGGATCTCTGACTACAGTATTGATTCCTGACTTTTTAAAATCACATAGTTTGTAATTAAGCACAAATTTTTAACAAGAAGAACAATTGGAAGTATTTATTTAGTAGCTACAAGAACCAAACCTGGGTTTTTCAAGATGGACTCCATGGTTGTCCTGGAATTAGATGAATGTGTTTGGTGTCACATACACTTTGAGCCATACACTGAAACAGGTGATGTAACTTAAACAATTTAGTTAATTTATTAGAACTAATGAAGTAAAAATATAAAGTTGTCATGTTAAACAAATGTAAATAATGTTTTGGCAAACTTATCTGGTGACCATTTTCAAAATGGCCGTCATGGTTGTAATGGAGAATAAATATTTGTACTAAGAACGAGTGGTGGGCACAACCAGCCAACAAGAATCTTAGCTCTGCTAACGCTAAACTTCTAAACACATAAAGTAGAAGAAGCTAACGCTAATCAGTGCTCATTCTGTAAAATGCTACATATTATTGCTTTAAAGTTGTATAAATATGATTACCAAAGTCAAATAAATATGATGTGACGTGAAGTTAATCCAAACTGTGAAAATAAGTAACATTTTATGTCAATAATTGCTTTAAGATTAGCGGAAGCTAACACTAATCATGAAGACGACTGTTGCCCAACCTGTTAAATGCTACATATTGTTACTTTAACATTGCATAAGTATGGTAGCTGCATTCAAAAACATATGTTGTGACATAAAGTTCATCCAAACTGTGAAAATAACTGACTTTTAACGTAAATAACTGCTTTAAAATTAGCAGACGCTAACACTAAGCATAAAAACAACTGATGCGCCACCTGTTACATATTATCACTTTAAAGTTGAATAAAAATGGTAACCAAACATATAGTGTGGCATAAAGTTAACCAAAGTTGTGAAAATTAGTAACAATTTGTCAATAATTGCTTTAAAAGGCTTAAAACCAGCAGCCATTTTGTAAAATGGTTGTGATCCTGAAAATTAAGTGGCTAAAGGGAAATATGAGGAGTTACTATGCTAACTTTTATGCTTGTTTTCACATTCGACAGATTTTATCAGTACTTTGCTGCACTGACGGCAACCTGATGCTTTATGATCTTTCAATGGTTGGAGACACGAGAGGAAACAGTTTCATTTCACTTTCCTTCTTAATTAGGAAGCCACATTACTCGAGTCAGAGTCCTCATCCATCCTGAATGGGTGCTTCTGCTGGAGGAAATGGGCATCAGGGATTTGTAATCTGGAACTTGTGTGTCGTTGTTCATGTTCCTGGCACACAGTTTGCTGAGACACAGCAGTTCTGGCACAACACCGGCGCCGTGGCCTGGAGGGCGGCCAAAGACAGACAGAAGAAAAGGGACGAAAGGAGGACAGGGAGAAATTCAGCGTGCAAGAAGTTTTAAATATCGGCTCATTAGCCACCTGTTGACCTCTGTAATGAGAGCTCATGGATTTTTCATTCCCTTTAATCGGGTGGAGCTTGACATATAAAAAAAAGTAGAAAAGAAAAGCCGAGTGCAACTGCTTGTTTTCACCTCAGGTCTGTTGTACCTGCCAAAGCAGTAATGCACACACACACACACACACACACACACACACACACACACACACACACACACCAGCCAACACCGACGTGTTTCAGGATTGATGTGGCCAGCAGGGAGCGTCTAGGCTCTATAAAGTGTTTCTGTGTGGAAATGAACAGTGAAAAACTTTTACTACAGCATTAGCTGAGGTGAAATACATAGTTCCCACGAATCTGAATAGGAAGTGATCCGCGCCGCTGAGCCGCCATCTTGGTAGGCAAGATGAACCATGGCAAAATGAAAGTGTATCGACACGTTTCACCAATGAGGTAGTGAAAGATATGTCAACAAAACCCAAATGAGACAGACAATGTGGCTTGTTTATTGTTCAGAGTAGCTCCATAGCAACTGTCATGATAGTTAGCGACGGATACCTACCAAGATGGCTGCCAGCTGCAAAGTTCCCAGAAGAGAGAAGTCACACGAGAACTAAAAAAATCAAGAAAGAATTTTCATAAGATGTCATCACTAGGTGATACTTTGACTGTGTTTTCAAGTTCAAAAATACTTTCTTGATACCAAAAGGAAATTAAATGTTGTTCTTGATTTTATGAAGAATCCTTCTTTGCCTCTTCATCTCCAGAGGTTGCACAGAATAGAACCAGCCTCCATCAGGCTGTTGAAGGACCCTGACTGTCCAGTAGACTTTGGTTGGATTTACCCAGAATGCCCTGCGCTGTAGTCCACTTCCTGGTTTTGGAGTTTCTCTGGTCCGCCTGGTGTTCACATATGTATTTTAACCGAACCAGAGTTCACTTCAATCGAAACGAGACCGGGGTTTTCTAGGCGGACCTGATTGTTTTTTTTGTCGTTTAGCATTCACACCTCCCCAAACGAACTGGTCTTTCTAGACAAATGGACTGGAGTTGGATTAAAGCGGATCAAACACGGCTGGTGTGAATAGACCCTTCGATCCTTTTCCAGAAGAAACCAATAAGCCAACGTCGTTCTGGCTCTAATTTCTGCTGTTTTTACATCCAAACTTTGGCAAAGTCAAGTCAGAGCATCAAGGAATTTCAGCATCACATACGTTTTTCACGCAGGAATTTCAGACGTTTGCTGCTGTCAAGCCTCCAGGCGACTGTGTTGCTATCAGATCGCTAACGGCAGCAGCAAAGAGGAGCAGAGTCCTTTCTCTGAGGAGTCTCTGTGTCCTCCAGGTCCAAAACCAACGTGAATATCTGCATCATGATTCTCTGCTTTGGGACGGACTGGTGGTCTGTCCAGTCGAGACTCGATCCACTGTTCACCGTTAGAGAGTTTAATTACTTCAGTCCTGACATTTTCTAAATCCAGCTCCAGGGCAGCTTCTCTCATTTCTGAGGGCAGAGAAAATAATAAAATAAAAGCAACATGTTCAAAGGTTCCTGCAGAGAAGTCATTTCAAAGTGTCTCAGTCTTTCAAAGTAAAATATAATTCACTTTTAACGATAGAAATGAGTTGAACTGGAGCCATTATGCCGGCTGTAGAACATAAATGTGATGCTAAGAGATAAAATACTCAGATCAAGTTGGGAAATTTCATAGAAAGCAGGAAATAGACTAATTCTGTAGTCAGAGGAACATTTCAATACTGCTGCTTTACAGTAATTGATTATTTTATTTATTTATTTACTCAGTCACCAAATTACATAACCTGACTGAAAAGGTGCAAACTAATATTTATGTCTAATGTACTCGTCAAATTAAACTAAATTATCCCTTCACCAATATTACAAAATGGAAAAGAAGCCAAAACATATCAGTTATTATACATACATCACTAAAGAGAAACATAGAATTAAAAACAACCAAAAGAGAAACAACACAGTTTGAAGTTATTTAACCATCAAATAAAATTCAGTATATTGACTTTAATCTGAGAATTCTGATTTTAAAAGTCTGAAATTTGGGATTAATTTTGAATTTGTGCTTATAAGCAGTCAGAAATGTGGGATTAAAGTAAAAATTCAGATTAGGAGAAGTCATTATTCTGAAATTAAAGTCAGAAAAGTTTAATTAAAGTAAAATTTATGATAATAAAGTGACAGAATTCTGAAAAAAGTAAATTATTTCTTTTCAATGGCCCAGATCTTCTTCCTGGTTATCAGATTTTTATTAAAAAAAAGTTAAAAATTAAAATCCCTGGACCTTTTTTGACAAATTGCTGTGCTGCAGTCAGTTTTCCTTCGGTGTCTCCGCTCATTAAATAACCTGTGAACCAGGAAGTGTCCGTAAACTCTGATGCTTGAACACGTTTCTGACACCTGGCTGGTTTTTTTCTGCTGACGCAGCAGAATTTGGACACCTTGCTCTTCCGCACAGATCAGAGAGAAACATTAACGAGATTCTCCTCAGATTCAGGATTCTTTGTTTCTTATTCTGTTATTTTAACTTTTTTATTTGCTCAGCCAAACGTGAGATTATAATCTCGGCTTCTTTTCTATCAGCGCTTCACAGAAACTGTAGAAAATCTTAATTTGAAAAACTTTTCCTGCCTTTCATATCTCTGTCAGTGAAAGGAGGACAGATGGTGTTTTACAAGCCATAACAGAAAATAAAGCTGACAGGCTGATTTCACACGCTGCAGATATCTGCGTCCTTTATTCTGCTGAAGAGAAGCGAAGCAACGCTCCCGCCTTTCTCTCCAATTCCTCTGTGTTTTCCAGACAGCCTACAGCTCAGCTTCGCTTTCACACATATCCAGATTTTATTACGCTTCCCAATCATTATCATAATTTTATGAGTTTTCTGTCACATCCGTTCTGGAAAGCGGTCGTCTGATGACCGAACGGCGGCTCCACGCTGACAGCACAAATCTGTTTTTTTTTTTTTCTAACGCTGTCACCATCCTTCAGTTTAATTTGAGAGATCAGCAGCATACTTAGCCACAAGCATCACTGCAATTATTCAATAAGGCGGCCATGTTTAGTTCCTCAGATGTCACGAAAACATCTTCTCTTTCAACCCAAAACTCAGCTGCTAAACGCAGCCGTCCGGCACCCAGGAACCCGCTAACATGACGGACAAGAAAAAATGATTTGGACTTTTTCCTCTTAATCTTCAGAATTCTGCGGATAAAATCAGAATTCCGAGAAAAACTCTGCGGGAAGACTGCAAAAATTCTGAGAAAGTTGATTGACACCAATCAGGTCTGATTTTGTGAACTAAATTGACCTCTGGAAACATTTATCAAAACCTTTTAAAGGGGCAGGATCAAGTAAAATGTACTTTTTTGAGCTTTCCATCATGTTATGATGTTATTCTTATCAAAAATATTCCTGATGTGTTGCCTTTATATTCTTAATTTACCTATTAATCTCGATTGCAACTATTCAGCTGTGCAAAACGGCTGGTTGGATGTAGCTCTGCCTTCAAAATGCAGCTCCTCCCCCACGCAGCTCCTTCAGACTAGCCAGCAGCAATTAGCATCTGCTGAGCTTATCATATGAGCTACTTCTCAGTGAGAAACTTTGCTGGTGGAAACTTTGGTAAAAGGTTAAGACAGGTGATGACTTCATGGAGGCAGAGCTTCAGAAAGAGCAGGAGTTCTTAAAGAGACAGACACCCAATTTCAAGGTGTTAAATCAGGAAGTAAAATGTATTGTAAGTCATATTTGATATATGCAGCATTTTTTTGTAACAGTTGCTTGATTGTGCTATAAAATGGCTCTATGTAAAATATAAAATACTGTCCCTTTAAATGATTAAATAAGTGGTTCAGATGGAGGATTGTACAGAGGATGTTTGTACTGCAGTTTTCACTGTAGCCTTTAGCTGCAGTTTGGTTGCTTCACGCCTCAAGCAGACAGAGAATATCCCCCAAAGTAAAATCTCCTCCGAACAGAGGAAGAGCAAAAACAGCAGAAAAGGACACAGAAGTTGTTTTAAACTCCTGCAGAGTGGAATAGTTTCTCCAGTATTTCTCCAGGCTTGATGACATTTAGATAAGAGGCAAAGGGCTCTCTGTTCGAGTACATAATAAAGTCTGAAACTCAAAGTGAAGGCAGATAAGTTGAAGTTATCTCCTGGAAAAGGTCAAGAGAAGCTCATGCAATTACCAAGTGGATGGAAAAATCTAAAATGCACCGGAATTAAGTCAAGAAAAAAGCTTTCCTACATGCTGGAAGGCAGAAAAACGACTGTAAGAAGTGTACTTGGAACAGAAAGTAATAAATTATAGATAAAGTGCAACAAAATGCTGCTCAGAAATCCTTGTAATTCTTCAACATCATGAAAACACAGCTACTTAAAAATTCATAGTGACATTTATACTCCATTAATTCAGCTTTACATTAATATTTTCCAGAATATACGACACAGATAAAAAGTATCCAAATGTTTTAATGACTTCTGGGGCAAAATTGTCAAGTTAAAATTAATGGAGGGCAACAAAATTCTTAGTTTTTAATTAAAAATGTGGTTTTATTGAGTTTGGTTTGGCTACAAAAACACTAGACATGCTGTGTTTTCATGAAATGAACAAAGTGGTCTGCTATATTCATCATAATCACATTGATACGAAAATTAAGGACAAAATGCCTCATCAGAAGAAACAAGAAATATCAAAAGTTCCTCATATTGTTTTGGTTTGATTGGTTTTATTTCACTTTTATCCAATTAGTTGAGCAACAGAAACTGAAAATGAGTCTCATTTATCGAAATTTAATGGATAACTGTGCAAAAGTCTTTGCAAATTTCACATTTTGAAAGTTTTTGTACTTTGATTTTGGTTCAACTGCTTCTAAAAACAACAAAAGCACTTAAGACAAACCATCCAGTTGTTTTTTGATAAGTTGATGTTTGATGTTTCTGGAAAATAAGCTGTTAAAAAAACCTCTGGATTGTTAAGTAACATTCCATCATTACCTAGCAACCCCAGCCCGTTACCTAGCAACCCCAGCCCGTTACCTAGCAACCCCAGCCCGTTACCTAGCAACCCCAGCCCGTTACCTAGCATCCCCAGCCCGTTACCTAGCAACCCCAGCCCGTTACCTAGCAACCCCAGCCAGTTACCTAGCAACCCCAGCCCGTTACCTAGCAACCCCAGCCCGTTACCTAGCAACCCCAGCCCGTTACCTAGCAACC
>CAEFZX010017024.1:0-33833 GCA_903066825.1 Alfaro cultratus
TTCCCAGAGCTGCTGTTTTGATATGAACTGCATTCCACCCTCAGATCTTCTGCTTGAGGAAACTCCAAAGGTTCTCAATAGGCTTGAGGTCAGAGGAAGATTATTAAGCAAACCTGTGGCCTGCTTAATAATGTGGAACATCCTTCTTAAGTAGATTTCCTTTAATTGAGCTCACCAGACAAACTAATCAACCCACCTCTCTGAAATTAATTATAGTGATTCAAAGAGCCCTGACACACAATACCACCTATAAATTTAATAGCACAAAAAAAAATTAATCTTTATGACACTTAAATTCAATTTGCATAATAATTTGGAACACGGTGTAGCTCAAGCTGGGATTGTGCATTTATATCAGAAAGTTTGCAGTCTGAATTTTCAGTTATAGCCTTTTTGAACTGAACTCAGAACTAGCGTCATAACATTTGAAAAATGTTGTTTGCTTTGAAAAAGCCATCAAAACTTTAATGACTTTCTTTGGAATGAGAAACCTTAAGAGGTGCTCTGTGCTCTAGTCTTCTAATCAGCCCTTTGTGGAAGACTGACCAGATAGATGCCACAACTTGCTGAAAGACACATAACAGCCTGCTGGGAAACTGCAGGTCGCTTTTAAATGGCAGGTGAAAAGAAAACCCACACAATAAACATCAGTTATAAATTGGCATCCATTTCCTGTAGCGGCAGCAGCGATGGGAAGGCTAGGCAGGAAGGAGGGAAAATGTAGGGTAAAATTAAAGTGAAAAACTTTTCCATTGTGGCCAGGACCTCTACTAGGGGAAATGGTTTTGATTTTGATGAGTGAAAGAAGCACATCAAGCAAGTAGTTCAGTGGCTTCAAGAAACTGCTGTGATCTCCAGCCACGGTCCAGACAGACGTCATTAAGAGGTTTTTGTGGTGTATTGTAGGTGGTACAATACACCACACTCTCAAATACACTCTCAAAAGTGCCAACAAATACAGTGAAGAAACATGTAGTACTCTACCACTATACAAATGGTAGGGTACCATTTGCATAGTGCATTTATGACCAGACAATATTATACCAGCCACTGAAACATCGATGCATTAACCAAGACCACAGTCTTCTTCAACTTTAACAAAGCAGACCATGCAGCAGAAAACTTTATAACTACTAATCAACACAGATTTTAGAGAAATGCCACCAATCTGGGAATACTCTCATCTAAATTAATAAGCACTTTTCTTTATGTATGAAAATGTTGAAAAAAGTAGTAATTACTATTTCAGGGGCTTAAGTTGTTTTGAATGTTATATTGTTTTCTTTTTTTCAATTCTTAATGAATCATGGGAATATTTAAATAATTGATCTCCTTCAGGCATATAAACATACAAATGCTTTTAATGGTGATGTTGTTTAGGAAGCCAAACAACAGGGCACATTATCTAAAATGCAATAAATAACGAAATAAAGAAATAAAGAAAAAGCCACACAGAATAAAACCTCCAGTAATGCCAAGCCTACGTCAACCAAAAAAAGAAGAGGCTTTCTGTCAACCAGTTGTACGAACACAGTTCCAAAATCCAATTTCCCCCTCAAAGTTTTGCCACAGTGTGTTGTGGAAGTAGCTGCTGTGCTCCATGGGAGTTTATGCTCACAGAAAACAAGAGGTCTGACAAAGCCAAAGACAGCACGCTTTATTTCTTTAAGGAACAAGCCATGTTTTCTTTATGAACACGAAATGAACACAAGCTTTAAAAACTCTCCTGCAGCTCAAATCTGAGGTGTATGTCTGAAGGATACCAGCTAAAATTTGCTTTGCCAAGACTCTTCACACCATGAAACTCTCCAGACTTCTCTTGGTTCAACACAACTTCTTTCTAGCATATGAGAAAGTGTATGTTTTAGACGTACAAGAGCTGAAAACATTAACATGAAAAACCGTAGATGTTAAGGTTGGCTTCCATACAACTTAGCTGCTGTAACACAAACTGTAACCTCTGCCCTGTGGCTTGAAATGATAATGCTTTCTCATAAAAAGAATTGCAAACTAATCTACTTAGCACAATCAGATACCAAAACACTTACAAATACAGTGTATTTATGCTCCCTCAGCTATTTAGAAGAGGCCTGCTATGTGACAATCTCTTGCTGCACAGTGGCAAATTTGTGAAGGCAGCATGAAATATCTGCAGCAAGCACGGCTTTGTTTGCTGGTTTCATTAATTCTTCAGGAGGGTATATCTCAAAAGTGCCAACAAATACAGTGAAGAAACATGTGCTCTGGCACCGATCCATGCTTCTAATTGGGAACCTTGGGCTTCAGGAGAGCAGGATGCACCTATGCTCTGAAAGACTTCTCCATTATTCATAGAAATGTAAGAATTATAGAACAAAAACTTGCAGCTCTTCTGACTAAGCTTGTAGAAAAAGGTGAGGGTTGCACATAGATAAAATGCCTAATATCCCCTTTCAATTTACAACATAAAGCATCAAAAGTTTTACAAGCTCCATCTATATGTATATTCTAAAATAAACATTCTTCACTAAATTAGAATTATGTTGTTAATATTGGCTATTCTCAAAAAAAAGTATAATATATTCTCATTCTCTGTAACACTACAAAATAACAGATCTCAATAGAAAGGCAGACATCTAATCATATCTTTTTGTTATTAAACTGCGTTCAATAAGTATTTGTTGACATTGAGCTGAAATTTTATGTGAGGGACTAAGAGGGAGATGATTAGAAATGCAACTCACACAATTCAAATATTTACAAAAAAAAACACTTAATATCCCTTTAATTACCTCTTACCTCAGATGAAAAATCTGTAAACATGAGAACTATTAGGTGTTATTGTCTTAACATTAAAGAAGATAACATAATTGCTGAAATAAGCTAAAAAAAAAACCTACAAGTAGGTGTTCTTGTCAAATGAGACCAACATTTACATGCCAAATGTCAGGAAAACTAGTAGTGCACAATTAACTGACCTCGAGGTAGTTCAGCAAAGAAGAATGAGCAAAGACTTCAGACTTAATATGTGCCAAACTGGCAGCAATATATTTGAAATATTTGGCTTTTTTTTTTTTTTTTACATTGATTAGGTGGCGCTAAGACCAGATTGTTGCTATTCTTTTCAGACTTTTATTTTATTTTATTTTATTTTTTTTTGTATCTTCCCTTAACAATTATAGGCTACTTGGTGTGTTCCTAGCACATAGTAACTCTCCAAAAACAATAGAATTTGTGGTTGTGACATTGTGAAATATAAAAAAGTTCAGAGTATAGGTACTTGTCTGCAAGCAATGCAATGACTTCACTGATATAAAAAAACCTTAGCATTAAATTATTATTTAGCATTAAATATATTAAAGGTCGATGAGTTTCTGCATCGCACAGCTCTTTCAAAAGTTTAACCGACATATTATATCCAGAAGTTTTTCGTGTTCATACTGCGAAAACAAATGATTTAAGAGGAATAGCACCACAGATGAATTACATCTACAGTAAATGTGTAGTTCTATGTAGTCACAAATCTGCAAGAGGGGAAATCTTTATATTAGGGTTGAGCTGACAGGGTATGGCATCATCCATAGCTGTCAAGCTACTCACTCTGTTAGATGCACACACAGAAACACAGCAATACACTCACGTGAACGTTTACTTTTTTTTTTCCCCTATATAGTAGCAGGAACAGGGAGGAAACGGTTTGAGAAAAATAAGCTTTATGCTATCTGCTTGGAAACATGTGAATTATCACTCTAGATATCATGCGGAGTCAGCGGTCCATTGGGTTTTGTAAGAGCGAAATTGTGAGACTCTAGTGAAGTGTAACAGCACAGGGCTTCAGAGTTAACACAAATACAAAAAGAGGATTACAGACAAGAGCTGCTGGGAAAAAAGGTGACCACTGCATCGATGCAACTAACTGTAGGGACACTAATGGTGTACTGGCTAAGCTTTGTGGAGTTTATAAGAGCTACAATTAAATAGGTTTTGCTCCAAAGCATGTTGTATGTCATAGTACACAGGTAGGCATTTGTGCAAAAGTGTTTTCGCAGAATAACTTTCAGAAATTGTTTCAATTCTCAGCATGAAGAAAGATGTTCTCCAACAATCTTGTTTTTGTAAAATTTTCTGAGGTATTACAATCTGCATTTGCACTAAGACTCAATAGCCAGATTTAATAGCAATGCTGCACACAGCATCTGCATTTATGATTATCAAATGCATATATTTTGTTGTGTCTTTTTCATTCTATATTACAGGCCAGTTTGGAAGCTAATGCACTTGATTTCTACGGTAAATTGGCACCATGCCAATTTTGCTGTAAATTGATGTGGTGCTAATTTACAGCAGAAACATACAGACCATAGAAATCATGAAATCTTTTGAAGCAGCACAAAAGCAATTTTATCCCCTGCATACCTGCTCCTTGCCTCTGAGACTATTGAGAAAAGAATAATCTGAAAATGCTTAACTGTATTTGATGTACTGTCATCTCTCATGTGGAGGGCCTAACCAGTTCCCAGAGGTAGAAATGAGTCCACAAGAAGAGAGACAACTGCAACCTTCCTTCAATAGCTATTAGAAATGCAGCCATCAATGTGAGGCATGTAGTATACAGCACAAGGCAATGACATCAAGGAGAAGAAGGTAAAAAAGAAGGAAATAAGAAAAGGAAATGGAGGTTAGACAAAGAAAAAAGAGAACAAGAGCATCATAGGACGAGGCTACAAGGGTAGGTGTTCAGAGACATGGCAAACGGTTTTGCTGAGATTGGGATGGAGAAGAACATCCATAAAAATAAGTTAATCATAGGAAGTAAAGGTCAAAAAGGTTGTTTGGATTTATACCCTGTTTTATCATCTGATAAATGTTTGCTTAGAAGTAACCTGACTACGTGTTGTGTTATATTTATCTGCAATTTACCAAGCAATGTCCTGGCAACAACATCTCATTTTTAATTATGACCAAAGCATTGGCACATGCGAAAAAAATAAACTTTTGTGGGTATGGAGAATGCAATTTTATGAATAAATAAAAGATTGATTTAAAAAATAGATTAAGTTATGAAGGACAGCTATGTTCATCGTAATTGACTATATATATATATATATATCTATATATATATATATATATAGAAAGAAAAGTTAATAAAGCTTCTGAAAGCACATAGTCTCCACAGAGGATGCATCAATAAACCTCACAGATCGATTCCTAACACTCAAAGGAAACAGTAAATCTCCAACAGTTGAAAAACAAATTGTACATCACAACCATAATCAAAAGACAGATAGTGTGAAAATACAATCCATATCAAATAATCCCTCGAGTCAACAACATACAATGGATTTACAATTTCTGTTGACATTGTTGCAATCACAACGTAGGAAGAAATGTAAAAAAAAAAAGTATACATAGGATAAATACACATCACTTAGATTGGATTGTACTTCCCACTTATGTATTGTGGTTCATAGACAAATGATTCCCCAAGTCGCTAGTGGATAACTTATGCTCTATAATATGAAGAAAAAAAAAACAACAAAAAAGTTTGTTTTGAAAAAGGCAATGTGGCATAAAGGATCATTATTGCAGCTTTAATTTATTTAATCCCTTTTTCAAAATGGATTTACGTAGGATTTCCAACAAAAGATCAACATGTTAATGTAGGTATTAAATAAATTGTCCAAACACAAACCAAAGCAAAAAAAAAAGACAAGGGTGAGGACACAAAGTCTTTTTTTTTCACCATTCTTCTTCACTGCCTTTTTAAAACAAATATCAAATCTCAGCACAATACTCTACAGAAGTTTCCACACGGCACTCCCATGCCAGGGATTAGCAGTCAACACCAGTCATTCTCTGAGGAACCCCCCTGTCTTGAAAGTAGCTAACTATCACAGAGTCTGAAAAACTGCAAAGAGAGCAGACTTCAGAGGAAGGTTTGAAATTCCAGCAGTGTTTGAGCTTGTTTATTTGTATGGGTATCTCATTGGCACAGAGGGTAAGAGGGTGCATCTGCTACCGCATCTGCTACCGACTGCATTTGGTGGAATATTCTGTAATACTTTTGACAAGCCAAACTGTTTTTGCAATTGTGTATTTACATCTGTGACCAAAAGATGATTTATGTTCTCTTTTAGCATCTTCTGTCACTAGGAAGTAGTTGCAACAAAGGGCATGATGAACACTAAACCCATGTCAATTTCAGAAGTGATGCTGCCCCTATGCATGAGCCAAAATATGTTACATATACAGTTTTGCACCTGTGCAACAATGTTTGTGTTGGACTCCAATTAGAGTCTAACTTCCTGCGTAGCAGCAGGGTTTCTCTGCAGTTGCTTCAGACAGTGGTGCCTGAAAATAAAAGTTACTGGATGTAACTCTAGGTCTCTGACAACATGCTGCGAAGATGCTTTAAATCTAGAACTTCTGTCATATTTTCTATTGCTTCTGCAAAACATAAACAATTGAAAAAAAAAAAAAAACTATAAAAATCCCTTTAAGAACAAAATTGCCTGTTGTGTTTGGATTGTGCACAATACTGAAATCTTTCATATTTGCTATGCCCACGGCAGCAATGAACTTGAACAAAGCATTTTGTCTTTTAAATATGACATAGAAAATTTGGGAATGTTGTTGTCGACACTGACAATGTATACTCACGAGCATGGTTATAATGTAAGCTGCAGTGTAGGGTACATAGATATCTCATAAGCCGTTTGAGCATTAAGCGGCTTTCGTGAGTTAGAAAACAGTATGAGAGGGAAGAGTTTGAAGCTATAATTAAATAAAGGTGGTTAAAAAAACAAAACAAATTGATTTACTGTCTATTTGACACATGGCATGATTTCAGTTATTTTTTATTTCTCTTACTCAATTCGATAGTTATTGCAAGAAATGCATTTAGAGTTAAGTTTTACAAATGGATTTTTTACCCCCTGGGTGGAGTGTAATGAGAGTTACCAGGCATGAAAGAAAACCAATCTTTCAGCCCTTAAAAAGTTACATGAGGTAAGCAGTCCAGCTCTTTTTCTTATTTATTTACTTTTTTTTCTGCCCAAACTGAATCCACTCTCCTCAAGGTTCACAACATGACTGGGTCAATATAGGTCAGGATGATGTCGATTGCAGCATAGCACTGAAATCAAGGCCTCATTGACTGAATTCTCAAAAATCTCTCTGGTGAAAATTTTATGAAATTTTCACCAGAGAGATTTCACCATCTTAATCATTTAACTCTTATTTTACAGTTATCAAAGTTAAAATTGAATATTTTAAATGCAAAATATTATTTGAATATGATGTAGCGTTAAAGATTTGTCAGGCATGACTGCATTGTTTGCCACCTCACCCATCATCCAAATTTCCTTCCGGTTTATCATAATTCCTTACAAACTGCTCATCATAACACATCTCAGCAGACTCTTCTGCTCATATTGCTCATTGCTTGAGGCAATAGGCATGATGAATTCCAAGCCTCTAATGATTTCAGAAGTTGCCAAGAGTTGGCAAATGACACTTTATGCTTATTAGATTGGTTCACGGTTGGTTGATTTTATATCATTATCAAAACTATCTTGTTTGTGGTGGAAGGACTTAATGATTTAACAAGTCCTCAGTTGTAAGAGAGGACTCCATTTTTTTTTTCTTAGTTACAAAAGACTCCATTCATTTTGCAAATTCAACACAGGAAAAATCAATCTGACTGTAAATGATCACTTTGAAACAGCCTGAAAGATAAGCTATCATACTGAAAAATCAGAAAAAAAAAAAAAAAAAGATTCAAACCACAGTAAGTATTTTTAGAATCATAACTAAGACTTGTTTAATACACTTGGTCATCAGTATAAGCTTTTCATATCCAAGAATGTGCACAACCTCTGATTTAGTGTCAGTTCAGGGAAATATGTTTGAAAAACATTAAATGATTCTTATTCTAAAAAATACTGCTAGTTTAGCCACCATGCATGGTGGTAAGATAAACCTTATCCAGCATTCATTGTCCTGACTGTAAATATAAGAAAGTTCAGGTTTGTAGCGATTGTCTTGGCAGCCATTTTCCTTTGACTTTTCTATGTTGAATAATGGCAGAAAAATAGGCTTCCTCGCATACATCATATTTGCACCCCACTCATCAATGTCTCATCAAAAAAAAAGGTGTAGAAACCTCTGATTCACTTTAAAAAAGTAATTATTGATCATTTCAATAATTGCACATTCAATTATTTAAATTGCACATTCAAATACTTCTGTTTTTTTTAAGTATGTATCGTTAAGCCTATTTATTATCTATATGTACTTTGGTTTTTACAGTGCCACTATAAGTGTTCATATTTAAAAAATGTCAGTGTGCCTTTTAAAGTTCTCAATTATTACATAAAAATGACATGAAACCATTTTATGTATTTCTTTATTTACTTTGGCAGCACAGGAATATTTTCCATATCACACTTGAGTCAAAGTAAAGCTGCTTATCTCCTTATCAGTCTTCTCAAATCTTTTAACTACTTTACCCTCCAAACAGTGTGCCTGAATGAATAAAATAGTATTCGTATAATCCGCTGTAATTGCATTCAATATATAAAATTGATTACAGAGATTAAGGAGACATTTACATTTGTTCTTACTAAAAAAGAGAGAGATGGTGCTAGATGAAGGCCTGATATCCATTTAATTTTAGATGCCTTCAAGCAGTCTTTTATGCTTCACTTTTACAGTTCATTAAGAGTCACAAAAGACTGCTATGAATGTATGAAGTACAAGCTGCAAGACTAAATTCACTTGACCTGATGCGAGTTTAACCCTAGGCACACAAAGATTTAGGATTCTCTTGAAGAATTGGTGCTTTATTTAGAGACAAGTCGGGTCAACCTAAAAAAATTACATTAATCCTAACAGTAACATCTAATTCTCTGTCATCATCCTTATGATATAAATGAACAAACTGTGGATATAAATTATTAGATCCTATATTTTATGACAGGCACCACCCCCCACCCTGCAAGGATTAAGTGGGCATAGAATATGAATGAACGGGTGGATAAATGTTTTATGATCAAGTTCCAGCTGTCTTTGAACAGGAAAACAGTATATTTTATCCTTTCTACGGTCTTGAAGTGCAAATATGAATCTCAAAATGTTCTTTAAAAATCATAGAGTTGGGTTGTCTGGCTTTAGTTTTTGTCGACAAAGATATCACACCGATGGAGGACAGATGTTTAAAATCAATACATCTTAAAAGATTATTTGTATGAGATATGCCTTTAATATACAGTTGTAATGTAAAGGTAGCATGACCATTTGCTGCAATACTGCCAATGGTATTGCTGCAATACTGCAGGTTGTGTGAAGACCACTGCAATAATATAAGCTGATTAATTGTGATAGTTTTGACCATGCCTTCAAAATAAGCCTGCTCAAAACCTATGTTATTTAGTGCAATCAGGTCGTTTTTAATTTTTAACAAAATTATCTGAATCACATTTGAAGAGTTTTGAAACCTGTCAGCAGTCTCCAGATCTTATTGTAGAAATAAACTGCCTTTAAGCATGACAATAACTTAAAATGAATGGTTGATACTTGTTTCAACCTTTAGGGGTGCTCAGCCTCAAGTGAGAAGCTCACAAGCATGATGGAGTTTTATGAACTATGTTACAAATCGTTTTATCTTTTTCCTGTTTATTTCCAATCAAAATAAACTGCTCAATACAAAAGTCTCTAAATATCAATTAAATATATTTTTTAAATATTTTATCGTAAATGTTTTTAACTGCTGACAAAAGCAGACAGCAAATTAAATTAAATGCATAGCCAACCATGCAACTAGGTTTGAACTGAATCGGAAGAATAAATATATACTGAAAACAAATGATCGATATCATCATGATCAGGTGATACAATCTATGTCTCACTGTTAACTACAAAATAGTTAAAGATAATTTAAAGGGGTAATATTATGTATTTTCCAGGCACATAGTGCCATTTTACAGCACAGTCAAGTAACTATGTTACCTGCAGCTGTAATAAAGATGCTATTTATATCAAATATGAAGAAATTTACTTTGTAATTTATTGCATTAAAATTGGGACTATCTCTTTAAAAACTCATGTCAGAGCACCCAGGCGTTTTGCACAGCGGCTCCAGTAAAAACAAAATACAAAATAGCATTTTTGAGATGTGGTGCAATCAGAGATTTGCACCACTGAAGTGCAGCTGACAAATCTGCAGCAACTGAATGACGCTACTATGTCAACCTTGACTAAAATCTTAGAGAAATGTTTCTAGAACTTTGTTTGATCTATCTCACAAAGAACTAAAGCAGCTCTGAAGGCCAAAAAGTGCTATAATGCTTTATCGAATAAAGTGGTGAGTGTATGATTGCAAGAATAAATTGGTCTAGATGGACAGATAGTCTTTTGTTCACTTCTGAGAATTGTTTTTGTCGTCAATGTATGTTTCTTCGACCTGAGCTTCTAAAGTTTTTGCTGTTGTACCAAGTGAACTGTCTCCTTTCCTTCAAAATACTTCCCAATCAACACTCAGATGACCTCTGCACTGACTTCAAGGTGTAGTTTATGAAATATTGCTAAATTGCTTCTTATTTCTTATTATTATTGATGTTTTTTACAAAGTTCCTAAAACATATCCAGGTTTGGTTTCTTTTCCCATGACAGTTTATTCAATTACTGAATAAATGGGTACAATACAATGTAAGTTTCATAACTGTACAAAGTGCATTTGAATAAAATAGTCATCAAATAGCTGCTATTTGACGGCCTCACTGCAAGGCAGGAGATATTATCTGAACAACCAAAGAACGTCCTGACCTTAATGCTAAAAACAGCATGAGCGCAAAACTTGTTCCCTTTGCTGATGTATTTTGCTTGATACAGGCTTTTGTGGAGGCTCAACTATGAAACTGCACTGACGTCAGTCAATAGCTTTAGCTGAAGTCATTAGAGTGGGCATCTCAGCAATACATTCTGTGGAAAGTTACATTCAGTTCAGAGGTACTCAAATAATCGACAGGGGTTGTTCTGCTCAACCTTACCTTTTGGGTTGAAGAATAAGCTCTGAGGTCACAGTTCAGATGTTGAGACAGTCAAGACTACATCTATATGAATAAAAGGGTACAATAGGTTGCTGTTCAGTAGTCGTAATGGCAGCTCCAAAGTAGAAAGATGAGCTTCCAGAGAGAGGAGATTTTTACCTATTAGAGTAAATAAAGGCAAAGGGATGCTTATTTTCTAAAAATCAGATGATTGTTGATTTATCTGTTTTAAATGTTATAGCCCTTTTCAAAAAGGTTGCCAAGGAACAAAGTGTTTTTTTTAGATTAAAAACCTGCATGACTAATATAATTACATGTATAAACTCTATTGTTTTCCGTATTGTTTCTCAGATTGATGTTCCATCCGAGCTGTTTTTCCCCTTTTAAGAAGGGTTGATAGAATGCAAATATAAATATGGGATTATAATTTCTAATTAGGGCTTTGAATGACATTGTTGGAACATATTTTGATTACTTACATAATAAATGATTAACCTTCAGTTAAAAACATTGTGTAATTACAAAATATCTTGTTTTTGTAGATTACAGTGATCCTTTATTCACAATGTGCATTTATTTATACATATTTTAAAGCTGCATATATTGATATATTTTAATGCTGCATTAGATTTATGTTGTTGCATTCAAAGTGCAGAATGGAAACTTAAGTGATAAGAGAAGGAAATTAGATCTGCCAAAAATAACAAAATTAAAATCTATCAAAAATGATAGCTATAAATTACAAGATTTATCCAGAGATAAGGATTTCCAGCTTTAATACTTGTCATATTAAACATCAAAAGTCTTACTTAAGTGAACTTCTCACAATTTAATGTAAAAAAAAATAAAATAGCAGGAGGTGTCAAATTACATGCCACAACATTTTAATTGAAGGTAGAAAGCATGGATTGTTTCTGTGGACCTGCAAAACATAAAGGAGACTGATTACAAACAACACACAAAAAAAAAAGTCTTATGTCTCCCAAGATGCAAACACACCCACACTCTTCTTCTCTTGTTCAAACTCACCCATATTTTTTTATATATGACAACTTGTAGAAGAAATACTAAATGCAAAATTTGCACACAGTAGATTTTGAAAGAGAGATTAAAAAAAAACATATTTGGGACATTTGCAAAAACAGAAAAGATGATGAGTCAGTGAACCCACAAAAATAGGCCATGTGGATTATTCAGTGTTATTAAAGATACAAACAAAAAACAGATACAAATATTTCAAACAAATATTTGTATCTGTATAACAAATATAAATTGGAGTTGTCTAAATAACCATCACTTAATATGATGAATAACAACCCAATGCTATCCTTTTTCTTTTGCATTTATTTGACTGACAATTAGTGTTCCCTAAAGTAAAGTGAACATGTAGACTTTGATCGGTCACATTCTTTGGAGCAAATTTCCAATGGATGGGTCAACACGTAGGCTACAACCTTTCAATTTATGACCCCACTTTTAAGTACAAAGTTCCTGAGTACCTAAAACAGCTTTAGCATTTCTACAATGGTTGCCATGGTGACAATGGCTTTTAGAGGACCCATGCAGGGAAGATAGCTTTGGTGTAATAAATTGGGTTATTGTTTGCTGTTAGATCCAAGCTCCATTAATATTGTTTGCCCCAAGTATTAACGCTGTCTCCCAGCAAGCCTTAGCATCCTGCTATTATTGCATTTACTCTGCCTTGCAAGCAGCAATTCCTGTTGTTCCATGCTCATGTTTAGATAAAGCAGATAATCTAATCAGAATACATTCTGCAAGGATTTATCTATTCTGACGGCTCAAGGTTAGAACTGGCACAGTCTGACTATTCAAGGGTGGTAAAAGGAAAATTGCATTTTTTAAAGTTCAACCACCTCCCTGGAGAATGACACTTGAAACAAACACTTAAAAAACATGACTTCAAAGACAGTATTAAAAAAAAGCTATTTATGTATTGGAAACAATAACCCATCCACACAGCTGGAGTACACAGAGACAAAATGCAAATATATAAAGACCATATTGCCATGAAAACTATTAAGAAAACATGAGGTATTGTGACTGCAGCAATCAGTCTGGCCACTATTCTCAAAATAATCATTCCAGTAAACACTTTTCTCTTTACATTAGTTGAGAGAAAATTTTCTTTTTATTCAACTATTTGTTTTAAGATATAAAAATAAAATTGCTAAAGAACCCCTTTACTTCAGAGCCCTGATGGCATGGCTTAGAGGACTGTTTCAAAACAAAACAATTTCCCCCTAAAATAGGTCACTAAAGCAGAGAGGGTGCCTATATTATATTCAGGGATTACCAAGTAAGAGGTATTCACCAAATTTCAATACCAAACTAGGTCATGACAACATACACCAGGATTAGGGAAATCCATATGAAGCAGAAATTACTTTGGGAGATTTTCATCTGTGTTGAGATTATCATCTTTATTGTTTGGTATTTATACTTCCAATTTACTGCACAATCAAGAAAAGATAAAATACACAATTGTGTTTGTATGCTCCTTTTGGGGATCATAATATCTGCACACCTCATCCCTACAACCTTCCTTGCCAGCATACGAGCTCAAATATTTGATGTATTTGTTTAAGGACTATGTCAATACTATGAATACAAGTCTGGAGAGGATCAATCTCTGGAAATCAATTTCCAATGCAACAGTGAAAGTGTTTTTTTTTGTTTGTTTGTTTGTTTGTTTCTCAAAAAAAATCATGTCATTTGAACTAAATCAAATGAGCCATCTGCCATATTTTTCTACTCACTAACTAAATGTTAACTGAATTGTACAATAAATAGATACATTAATAATATTGTGAACACTAAGTCTTTCCACCCACACAAGCACATAGCCTCAAGGACCAAAAGTAGGCATGAATCAAAATCCCAAATGTATAATCCTACGAATAGAAAATTCACTTCAAAGTCCTATTTCATCCATCCAAGACTCATACACTCATGTCTGCACTACTACAGTCAGGCCCCTCAGGTACTAGTTTTAGGGTCAATGTGCTGATAAAACCAGCTAATGATGCCTTCAAAGACCACTAGGCCTGCAGAGGCTGACCACAGGAGATTCAACTTTTATTTCAATATTTATAAATATATATGAGAGCACTTATTTATTAATTTAACCCCTGCACCTAAGCTTAATTCTTTACTCTTTTCATTTAATATTCATAAGTGAACTCTGTTGAGCCTGTGTGCTGATTCTGTTTGGCAGTTCTCAGGAGCCCCTGATCAACCAAGGATCACTAACCGTGTTGAGCTTGTTTGTGTGTGTGTGAAAGCAAATATTAATGTGAGTCTTTAGATGGGAAACAACCCTGAATAAATATTGAAGTCAGGTAGGTTTTTTTAAAGCACCAAAGAGTTGTTTACCAAAGAGCTTTTCTAAAAGAATTAGAAAATCAGCTATTATCACTAAGACCATAGATAAAGGGTTATAGTTGATTAATTACTCAAATGAAGTCAGTTATGAGTAGCATTCAAACACAAGAGCCTCTCAAAGGTATTCAAAGAACACTCAACCTAAAATAAAAACAAAAAAACACATAAGAGCAGCTGCAGAACACTTTTGTAACATAAAAACATCAAAATTTGGTACAAAAGCAATGAAACAACGAGCATCATGAAGTAGTAAAGGAAGGCTTTTTTAAAGTGGTTAAGTTGTGCACTTAATACAAACAGAGTTTTTGAATTCCCTTGCCAGAATTTGCAGGTTGTTGGTAAACCTGCTGTCTGGAAGCAAGTTGTAGTAGAAGCAATTAACTCTCCATGTTGGACCAGGTCATTTGGGTGTGTGTCTAATCTGCCCTTACTTTCAGTGTTAATAGATTGAGTCAACTGTGGCTCAATAGGACAAGTTTCTTCTTGTAGGTCACCAAGTCACCCCACATGTCAAAACGGTGAATATCAAGAAACTGAACTTGACCTTGCTCATAATTTGCACAAGTTATTGAATGTTTGTAGTTAAAATGTAATTTTTATTTGATTTTTAGGAGAAATAAACTTGATGAGAGTTGTTTGCATAATTTGTAATTGTTCCAGGCCAATGAAAGAACGTACAGTTTTTGAAACACTGCATCAGGACACATTATTTCAATTTTAACTTTTGCAATATTTTGTAGTTGAAAGGTTAATCTTCACACTTGCTAAAAAAGATAGATCTAAATTTTTAAATATGATGCCAATATACCTAATATCAGTACAACCAGTAAGAAACAAATAAATAAATAAAAAATGCCATGGAAAAAGTTTGTACTATAAAAACCTTTATCTCTTAAGCTTCTTGTGTAATTAGTCATTTGGTGACTTTTATTTCTTTGTATTGCTTGATTATGTGGTAGGTTATTAGTTCTGGTTTCACCTAGACATCTATTTATTATCAACCCCTTAGTTTACTTGACGTCCATAGATGTATGTATTTTACAGGTTTTTGAAAAATAAAGTCTCTGAAATGTGAACATGACATGACTATTTATTTTCTTGATCCATTGTTTGTTTAACGCATTTATCCATAAAGCATTTTAAGAATCACAGTTAAAAGTTTTGGTCTGCGAGTGGCAACAGGAACAATTGAACTATCTAAGAGATTTAGTAAAAAAGAAAAAAAGTTATTACATTTTTCAAAGCTTTTTAGTGTTAGTGTGCTTTAATCTTCAACAGCTTTAGTACACAACAAAAGAAAATGATGAGTGAAGTGTTTGGGTCAGTACTAAGTAACCTACATGAATAGTAGCTCAGCATTTGCAACAAAGCGTCACCAGCTTTTTTCTAACCTGTTTAACAAGACTTTGGCATTTATGGTTCACTGTTGGTCTGGTTTTAATCTAATTTCTGTTTTCAGCGATGGCTATTGTATGTTTTGTAAGGGACATTACAAACTTATAGCAAGGAGAGTTTTAGTCTATGCATTATGGCCTCTGTATTCAAAGTTAGTATATCCTGAAGCTCTATAGAGACTTACTAACAAATATGATTTTTAAGCAAACAGACAAATGTATTGATAAATTCCAGGACATCACCTTCTGGCTTCAAGGTTATGAAGAATGAGCAACTATATTTATTTTAGTGTGCGAGTGTCCTTAGTGTTCTGGTCATATAAACTAAACAAGATTCACAAACTTATATCTTTGTAATATAATTCAGAGATAATCAAGAAATATGCACTATGTAAAGCACTTCAAGATTTTGTGTGTGAATGTTGCTATATAAAATTTACTTACTTAACCACCTATCAAGTATAACCAGGAGCGTACACAGGTTTCTCTCCAATAAACAGTGAAGCTGGCTTTTGTAATACTGAGGAAATGAGCAAATGAGGAATAAAGTTTATTTATATTTGTACTTTAAGATTCTTTCATAGAGAAGTGACGGGAAAAATGTATAATAGAAAATGAGTGAAAGAACAACCAAAACCAAACAAGTTATCAAACGCTAAAAAAAATAATAATAATAATAATAATAATCTTAATCCAAATCAAATGCCAATATCTTAAATCCAAAATTACAGTGCTTGTGTGACTGGGTAGTCACAGTACAAAATAAATAAATAAATCTGTGCAGCTGAATTGTCAGTTTTTGAGCAACTTAAACACTGAAGAATAATAAGAGTTGCTGAAGCAGTAAGAACAGGGATATTTCACCGATTTGGATTCCAGTTATTTTTCGTAGCTGATGCATTTTTTTTCTCTCTCTCATTGCTTTTAGCTTTTTTTTTTTGCTTGCTCTATTTGTTTTTGATGAGGATTTCCCATGATAATTTTTACACACTGTATTTCCCAGGGTGCACAGTGTGTGGCTGTTGTAAAGTGACAAGGAGTGTAAAGCTGGTAAAGTGGTTAGCAATACAAAATCATTTGAGCATTTTAGAGGGTGACTGGGCACTGAGAGGAGACAACATGACTGAAAGAGATAATGTGGTCACAGCCAGTGTAAGGATTTAAAACATTTGAGAGGAGCTTCCAGCAGTGTGGCAATGTATGTGAGATATTTCTGCTAAAACTATTTTATCTTTGAAGAATATTAGGAATGAAAAGACCAATGAGACATATAACATAGTGCAAGACACATTGGCTTCCTCATAGCAAATAGAGCTTCACTTGCACCACTATCACAACCACTGCAGCAGCTTAACATTGACAAGCTATTAATCACTGTAAACAAAAAGTCACCAAAATTACTTAGTTTGGATCAGGTTTACTACTCACTCTGACTTCACTAAATAGTAGTGGAGTCACAAAGCTATGTTAGTTCCTCATTGCACCTAATTGATATCCAGGTTTAGCCTTGTCCTTCAACCTTTGTATCTACAAAAAGAAGCGCCTAAAAACAGCAGAAGTACATTTTAAATTCAAAATGGCCACGGTTTAGAAGCACCCCACTGCCTTCAAAGTGCAACTGCATTCTAAACAAGAGAAAGCTCTCACAAATTTAGAACAGCCCCCTAGGTTTCATATTATCACATTTTAATGTGACTGCAATTGAGGCAAACTTTCTCTTTTAAAAAAAAACAACAAAACACATTCATCACTTCTGCATTTGTTTTGTGTTTTTGGTGAACAGAAGAAGAGAGACAAAGGGAAAATCATTGTCTTACACTATAAATTGTGTAAGAAGCATACAACACCTTATTGTGTGTAACATGTTACACACATATCCTGTGAAATGGGCACTTTGGTGTGATGACAAACTGGTTTCGTTTTGCAACTAGATACTTAAAGGGGAAAAAACTGTGCAAAGGTGGAAAATAAGGTCAACGTGTACATTTCCCAAGAGAGCATGTACCAATTTACCATTTCTTATTTTCACAGTTCCAGTTAACAGCTTTGGTACCAATTAGTAAAATCAAACCTACCCTGAAATAAGCCCATGTGGTTATATGTGTCAGGAGATTTTAAAACTGAAAACAGAGGGGTTAAGGTCTATTGTCTTTTTTGTTCTTAATTTTAAATGTCCAATTATTAAGAACGGGGCAAAACATACTTTTTAGCTACATGTAATTTTTTTCACGATACATGCTTTGAGATACTATTACACCATCTCCCATTTTGCCTTGTTTGTTGAAGTTTTGAAAAACACATTATATGGGTCAAAACATAAAGAAGTGGGATTCTGGTAAAAAACAAGTCCTGTCAGTGTCAGCACAGTGTGTGTGTTGCTTTTGATGCTCTGTTCTAAAGAGTGTGTGTGGGGGAGGTCAAGGCTGTGACCTCCCACATGTTACTTTTGGTATGATGTCATATTTAAGGATCAACTTACCATTTGAGAATAAAATGTAAATGGTCAGTTAGTGCCACAACTGGTCATGAACTTATGAACTGAATTAATCAAAAAGTAGGTTTGTACGCATGTGGTATACAGAAGCAAGTAAAATATAACGGGACCCTATTGCAACATATAAATTAATCCTGTGGTGCTATTGCACACATAAATTTGAGTGATTCTGCATCCACATGTGGCAGAATCTTTTATTATGTTAAAACGTCTGTGACAGGTTTACTTATTTGGGGTTCAGATTCTGCATACTACTGTTAAATACATTAGAACCTAACACTAGATCATTTTTTTCCTCTGGCATTTTGTCTTACTCCACTGGAAAGGCAGATGTGCAATAGTGCGACAAGGGTTTAACATTAAGTCCAAAACTTGTGCACTTGATCTTATTCACAGTTTTATATGTTTGGGCTACGCCTGTGATGAGCATGCAGCTGTAATTTGGGTGTTTACTTCGAGGATTATTAATCTAAAGGTACAGGTCATGCCCAGAGCTAAAATGTTGTATTTATGAGAATGCCTGCAATAGCAAATGGCTTAACATTTTAATAACTTAATACACAACAAAACAGTCACAGAGGAACTGCACCAAGCAGCTATTAATTCAATCATAAAATCATAGAAAATGATCATGTAGTGTAAAAATAAGTCCTTGAAGCAGAGATAAACTTCACAGCTCTATGTAGAAATAACAGATGGACTTTTTCTAAAAAATAATAATAATTAAAAAAAAATAATCTTGCACTCAATGAAGAGACTGATTCAGGAACACTAAAGTTGTACTCAGGCATGTCAGCATATGGATTCCATTTTAAAATGTGTAGGAAGATTATTTAGTGGTTACTTTACACCTCTCCCTAGTATATAGCTGAACAAATAACTTCTAAGAAAGCCATCAATATCATTTAAAAGGTTCTGGTCTTACATGAAATCCTTACACTAAACTGATTATATGGCTTAAATGATACAGAATTCATCTTAATATCTGCAATTTATTGAGATGAATTGTGAAATTGTTCACATACCGTAATAGACAAAGGGTAAAACTGGAAAACATTAACTATTATTCTCAAAAGAAAAAAAAAATCAAATTCTACATTTTCATATTAACTTGCCACGTTTATTTAGAAATGGACAAGAGGGGAGAATAAAAGTTCACTTTATGTATTCAGGTTGCTTTTCAGAGCCTGATGATTCCTAGGAACAAATCAACTGCTGTCTGCTGTAAAGAGAACCACACACTGTAGAGCGAATGAAAACAACCTTCTGGCTATCAACTGTGCATTCAGGATAACGGGGAGCATTGTTTTCCAATATTACTACTGGGTAATTAAATAAAAGAACAATTAATAGAGTTTTGGCTTTCAATACCTCCACCACCTACTAAGGAAATCATTGTGCAAACAGTGTTAAGCAAGCTGCTCTAGTTTGTTTCCCCAATGTCTGCAATAAACAAAGAAGGAAAGATGGGATTTCAGTCATGCAATTTAGGATTCATGACTGGAACTAGTTGCACAGAGGCTTCATATTTGTGAAATAAATTAAAATCTGGAAGTGTGTTGAGCTATAGGTCACTGATAATTAGGGGAGTAATTGACATGTCACCCTGCAATCTGGCTGAAAGACTGTACACCATATTAATAAGGCATCATGTTAACTTTCTTTATACAGCAAAAGGTATTCTGTCTTTCTCAGAAAAAGTACAATGTCAGGAGGGATGTGATGTCTCTGCAATAGATGCTGATAGAAATTCAGGTTTTTCAAGCATTTTTTCTATACAGACAGCAAAAAAGAATTATGCAGTTTCAGGACTCCTGAAGCTTTCTAAGACTATGCACTTTTCTGACCACCCCTCTCTACCCCCTTATTCATAGAGGTAAATTTGTGTCCAAGTACCTGGCCTTCTTACTAATGTTCCTCCTTGTCAGAGACAAAGGACTTATAAGACTGGAGGATTTGGCAGGCTCTACCACTTGCAGCCATTATTTCAACCCATCCATCTAAGTAGGATAATAGAGTGTCCTTGCCTTTCAACGCCTAGAGGAGTGACCAGTTATCACAAACCACCAGCTCTGTTGTTAATAAAACACAGGATGGGAGGATCATGCTTGGGATAAAAAGGAACGAGGATAGAGGGAAGGGTAGAGGAGAAATGGGTCTATGCTATTCTGACAGACACCTTGCAAAGGTGATGTTGATCACAATCAGCAGCCAGTTGCCAAGCTGGCAGGGGTTCTCTTTTAACATCTTAGCTTTAGTTGCTGTGAAGATAAATTTAGCCCCATCGCATCTCTCTCTAGACCGCGGAGAGGGGTGGAGAAGTGAGAAGAGGGGGAGATGAGAAGAATTGGAGTGGAGAGGTGGGGCAAGCAGTGTTAGGCTGATCTAGCTAATGGCCAATCTGACCTTCATAGAAAGTCAAATGGTACGAACAGGGAATAGTGTGTCATTCAAAGCCACTACAGTTTAATCAAGGCTTTTTCCATTATGCTTGACCTCTCTATGAGTTTCATCAAGTAGTTGAAATTTCATTGATTGCTTAGAATGTGTGTGGAAATCAAGTATCACGCAGGATAAAACAAGTGAAGAACAAATAAAAAGGAGAAAATGTGCTTGTTTTTGTGCCTGATTTACCTAGTAAGAAAAAAAACATTGAAAACTGATGTAGAATATTACGACCCAAGTGTCTGTAATTATAAACTGGGTATTGATGTTTAGGTTGTGAACAGACTTAGTAAGGCATAATGACATATAGGAGAAATAGCCCTGAATTTTAGAACAGATTCAGTTTCATATGAAGTAATATTGCCCCCATTCTCTTGGCTGCTATCTGATTTTTTTTAATATATTTTTTTTTCCACTCTGCAGTCCACAGCACTTTTCCTTGCTGTTCCTGATTGAGATAGAGTCTCAGAAGCTTACAATGACACTGCACCTCTCCTAGGATTACAGTTTAATCATACCCTAAAGTTTCTTTGTCAACAGCGACTGTAGCTATGAAGCATTTTCAAAACCTGTGATGGAAAAAAAGCTCTTTGTTGTTGCAAATAACAGTTCTGTACCAATACTATTGCAGTCAAGAATGTAGATTTTATTCTACATGAATCTCAGAAAAAAAACAACAGTCGTCTGCTTTTTGTGCAACAATCCACTATTTGAAGAACATTGAGAGTTTTTAGACATTGAGGTTTGAAATCAACAAAACACAATAATACAAGGCATTTTTATGCGATCTGGAGAATTTTGAGATTCCTTGGGCTCTATTGTGTCCACAGAGTTGTTTCAAAGATTTTTGTTTTCTTTTTTATGTGGACCTTGTCTTTCTGAGGGAGGCTGTGGCTGCCACAGAGTGCTGTTGCCATGACAGGCTAGTTTTTGATCTGCGACAATCTTAAGGTGGGCTGTCCTGTTAAAGTAACATCAACATGCATATTCAGGGCTTTTAAGCAAAGAAACTGCATGAAAGACTATCAATGCTGCTTATTTAAACTGTTGATTTTAATAATGTGGCTGAAAAACGTTAGTAAAGCCCAAAAACCCAAATATGCTGGGAAAACACCAAGAAAGCAAAAAAAAAAAAAAAAAAAAAAAGTTAAGAATCCATCTGGTCTGTTGTTCTGTATACAACTTTCATGCAAACACAAACTTGCAGAAAAAATCTGACAATTTCCTTTCCTCTAAATATCCAAAACCTTTCCTATCTGATGCTATTGTATTGATGTTTTTCTCAAACATTTTCTAGCTATATATAAAGATCTATTCAATAACTTATATTATTGAATTGTAACTCGATTCTGTAAGCAACAAAACTCATATAGATTAATTGCAAAAAGTCCTATTTTTTAAAGCCTCTATTTCTGTCAATTGTGATGATTTTCAGCTTGTAGTCAAAAAATTCTAATCTTTCTTAGAAGATTAGAATTTTATCAGGCTATTAAAAAATAATAATAAACAAGTGTGGTCTTAATCAAAAGTATGTTTCATATTTGATAAATAAAAACAGTTAAGCATTCGTTTAATTATAATGATGAAAATACAAATATAAAGTTACATTTTCAAGTGTTTCAAAAAAAGTGGATCAGTGGAAGGAGTATCAACTTTTTCTGTATGAAATCTTTCTGGAAACATATGCTACACAGAGATACAGCCCATTCACTGCTGTGATTTTATAAATTGCATCTTCCAAAGTGGTGTTACTGCAGCATTATTGGATATTCTGTTTCCAAAGCTCCCAAACTCTCCTCTCTAATATCAGTTCATGGCCAAACAGGATTTAGCACTTGAGTGTATTTCAAAAGTCTAAAGATTCTGAGCATTAAAAGCACCAAGCATGTATAGCAGTTTGCTAATGTGATTTTCCAGTATGGTCAATAAGTACATTTCAAACGAATACATTTAGACATTGTATTAACCTTGTAAACTGTGTCCAGAGTTAGTTCATTTTCAACCTCTGCTTCCAGAGTATAAACCAAAGATTATTTGTACTTCAAATAACTATTCTAAAGACTAGCTTGTTGTCTGTTAAAAAGTTCAGGTTTTTTATGTATATTTCATACAAACAGCAAAAAGAATTACGCTTTTTCAGGACTCTGGAAGCTTTCAGAGAATATGCACATTTCAGCATAAATTAACAGTTAGCAACTCTGTACCAGGAAGTGTTAACTGTTACCATTGCTAAAGTGATTGCTATGCTGATAAATAGCTCACCATGTAAGCGAGTTAATCTAAAGCTACATTTTATGTTGGTCTAAACAGGAAAAAATGAAGCACATTTTGTGAAACAGTGAGTTATGTTACATTAAGTACCTATTTTGTGCAGTGTATTTGTATTGGGATAACAGGAATAAAATATGCAACGTGTTACAGCATCAAAGAGGGCTGAGTTTACTATCTTTTTTATTGCTGTTTTTTGTTTCTTTTCAAGTAGCATTCACGTGAATTTTGTAAGATTGGGATAAACAGGGGTGACTGGGACTAAGTGATAGAGTAGTCTTCTTGCAGTCGTTTGTAGGTTTGAGTCAAGCTTCCTCCTATCATTAGTATCAAACTTGCCTGTGTGAATGCGATTGCGTGAATTTGTCTAGTGTAAAGTTCTTTAAGTGGTCAGTATGACTGGAAAGGTGCAATATATATTCAGATCATTTACCATGTCTTATGTAGCTACACTGAACATCACAATATGAAGGCTACAGTATCAGAAATACACAGAGTTGATAGTGGAAACTTATTTACCCAAAGGTGCCTTTTGTTGTACACTACTAAAATCCCAAAAACAGTTGTACACAGTGGTATGACAGATATTTAAAGATTACCCCTGGAATAAACAAGATTAAACTATTTAGACAGCATCTTGCCAACAATATAAATTGCAAATAAATATTTCAATGCCATAAACCTTGAAGAGGTGAGACTTTTCTTCTCGAATTCTTGTTCATTTGTTTATAGCTTTTTTTTATCCTCACTTGCAAGTCAGTTCTTTTGTATTCATTGTACAATAATAATTCAATTTCCAGTTATCTACTCATCATGCATATAGAGTAAATGGCAATAAGTGTATTGATCCCTACGAGTACGAAGACCACAAACTGAAAAACATCCAATAAATTAATGGGACATATACAGTTCATGAGGTGACTTTTCCAGTTTATTGTATTTTACCTGCAGAACTACGGTTCAGATGGAGTTAGTTTCTTGTGTGTCATGACTGGTGTTCACAATAAGCACAACTAACCTATTCTTCTCCACGTAATTTGGAAAAAAAACTATTAATGAAGGAAAGTGTCTCTCTGTGGCCAAGGACTGCTCAACAATCAGCCCAAGGACTCACCACATATAGGATGGGATAATTTCCACCAGCTGTGCCTTTTCACGTTTGCTCTTGCCCCTCTCCCAACCACTCCTCCCCATGCAACAACTCCCTGATGCACTCGGAATGACAGAGGAAAGAAAATTATCGAACACCAATACAATAAAGCTGTCTGGTAACTTAATAGGCTGCTGAGTAGGGGCAGCGTGGCCATCTTGCTTTGAGGCGATAATGAGAGTCATCATTCCCTCATGGCCTAAAAGAAAACGGCCTGTGTGAGAGGACATGCATTTATCTGAGTACGCATGCATATGTTTGGCTGTGAGGCCTTTTGGTCCGGTGAGGCCCAATAAACACACACTACCGTGCTATAACATAGCCAGCGGGATATTTTGCTGAATTCAGCTGAAAGGAATTCTGTGAGAAATTCTGTTCACTAAATCAGGCTAACGTCCATATAATGTTGCTGTAAGCTTCAGGGAGACACAAAGCATGCACTGTCCTATTTATCTTATTACAGGTCCCTGAACCAGTTCCAAATGTGAGAAAAACATCCCAGACTAATAAAACAAAAAAAAAACTGCATTGTAATGGAGGTGAAAGATTTACCAGGATTACTGAAATAATAATAGAAGGTGCTGTAATTTGTTTCTAGTGACAAGGATTTTTGTTAACACTGGACAATGCTTTCACTGCTTGTGAAAGCATTCCTTTTTCACACTCTACGATAAAACATTTTGGTTCCTGTTTACTTAAATCACCAGTTGTAGTTCTACTTAAATAAAAATTATGTGATATTTATATCACAAATGTTCTAATTTGTTGCACCTCAGTCACTTGATTTCAGACATTTGTGCATGATACCTGCACTACAATAAGCTGCTCTTTATGTTTTCCTTGTATGAACATTGTGGGTTCCTTTAGTATTATTTTTTATATCAAGAAAAAGTTATTCTAATTTAGATGAAATGGATGTAAGATTACATGGCTGGCAGAAGATGCCGGCTAAGATCCAAAGGCTTTGCGCGTTTAGTGTCATTTGTGTATTGTATAAGGATAAGTAGCAAACAATTCATGTGAAAAAAATGCTAGTCCTTATTTTACTCTACATTTTCTGCCCTGAGTGACTGACAAAACTATCAAAGTCTTAGAAATGTTTACAGCAGCTAAGGAAATTCTGACCTGTTGACTGTGCTGATGCCAGCTAATACAGTAAAATCACTGCATGACATGGTGGTGTGCCCAGTGGCATCAAGGGAATGTGGGTGAGATGGAACTGCTTTGTGTTTACACCATTGCCTCGTTAGCTTTTCCCTGTTTGCTGATAGTGGACCCAGGGGGACACAACAAGCATTAAATATTTAATGAAAAGAAAACTGAGGGTTCAATGTTTGTGAACATTACTGCTTCATGAAAAATAAATACTGTATATGCAAATGTTTTCTCAGCTGTATGTTTAGGAAATGCAGATATAAAAGTTTTTAGTGTTTTCATAAAGTACAAAAAGTTTAAACTGTGTTATTTTACATTTTTCCCCAGTGATAGAGTCTAATTGTCAGACACTACCTTTTATTCTGTAACAAACTGACTTTCAATTAGTATTTTGGAAACTAATCTTGAATGTCTTTAAAGTGTAAAGCAAAGAAAGTAAGCTTACGTTTGACAAAAAAGGTACAGTACAATCATTAAGCACTGCTGATCTGGAACAGTCCAACTGCAGTATTTTTTCTCCTATCTTGTAAATTTGCCTTAACTAAACAGCCAATAATTCTTGTATTATTTTCTTAGATTGAACATGCATGTTTCCATCTACTAGTAACTTGAGGCTGACATTCTTCAAGGTGGAACTATAAAAGACATTTCTATTCTATCCACCTTCTAACTGACCTAACAATCCTGTAAATGTGCTCATGTGTAAACAAAGAAATAGTTAGCTAATCAGAAAAGATCCCATAAATGTAATTTATCGTTTGCTGTTTTTTTTTATTTTTTCTGCCACTCATTTCATTTAATTCTAAATGAGAAAATTAAACAAGCACTTCTTTGTTGTTTCAGAATGTTTTGGCCTTGTAGAAACAAAAGTGGCAAGGAAAATTGCAATGATCGCAGTGTTTTATTCAAACTTGTTTTGCAAATGTGACCAGCTTTTTAGTATTTCTTTCTTGTGAGATGCTTGCAGACCTTAAAATTATATGGAGTCTACAGTTACAGTTCAGCTGAAAATATATTGACACTCTCTGAAGATTTAGGTTATAAGTGATCTTTTAATGTGCCAACATTAAACGATCAAGACTGGTGAAATTCTTCACACCTATGGCGTAACAGAAAGAATTGCATGCACCTAACACTATCTGTGAAACACAACGACAGAAAAGGAATTCACACAAATTATCCCTGCGACACGCAAAAAAATAACAAAAAAAGAGAAAAAAACAAAAACTTGGCATTGCGGTGAGCAACGAATGCAGATTATGGTAAGAGTCCAACCCCCCTCTCAGCCCTTGTTGATACACTGTAGCAGAGAAAAACCGACATCATTAAGATTCACCAGTGCAAAGCGACACAAGCAAACCTTCTCTAACCCCCCAATGACTATCAAGCACTGTGTTTTCCAAGCACGGAGGTAATGAGACAAATACTTATTACTCAAGTAAAAATGGCATGAATATTAGCATCACATTAGCCCTGAATTTAATGATGTTTCGAGTACAATATGTCATTGTTACTCAGATGCAAAACATTTTTAGGCTTTGTTGTAGGAGGAAAAAGTAGATTTTTTTTTTTTTTTTTGCAATGTCTCTTACTCTAGCATGTTCCAAAGCTGGGATGAGGGTAAAACTTAAAAATAGATATATTTTGTCCAATAACTATCTTTGTCTTTCTCCATGGAATGCTGATGTAATAATGATCTTCAAAATAGTTTGGATTTTATGTTATGAAATGATTTGCATTAGGTGAAACTCTAATGATTGTTTGCCAAAAATGGGACCATCAGTACTCACTAAAGGGGTGCAAGGGGTCCAATATTCAGGATTCAGCTCTGCTCGAGGACGGAGGTCCAGATATTCGGGGTTCAGTTCAGTTCGGGCACGAGTTAATGTTCCCTTTATGAAAATTGAAAAAAAGGTTCCGTTAGAATTGGTTATTTACTTATTGTTTTCTTTGCATTGACAAAATGTGTACAGAACAGAAACAACACAAAGCTCACATTTCCTAAATGACTCAAAAATAAGATTGCTTACAAAGACATAAGAATGTCTATCAAACTCTCTTCAGATAAACTTGGCCATGCATGCAACATATATGTAGATATGTATGTATAATGTTAATTCAAAGAATTTACATGAAGTTTCACCAAGAATTTCAACTAAAGAACAGAAAATGAGGTTAGAACGTAGTTTCCCATTCCTGAGGCCTCTGTACTAAGTGACATGCCATTGGAATGGACTGATTTTGCTGGGCCCCATGTGGTCTATGATATATACTGTAATTATCTGCTGATTCTCAAAATGGTTGTGTGTAATGAGGCTATGCTGCATGAAGCCCCAGGCATAAATCACTGTCTTTAACTGACTTCCAGATGACCAGCAACAACACAGAGCAGAGGAAGAAATGGGTTATCTGAGAAGCACTACTGTAAAATTGTGTCTCTTATCAGCACACACCATATTGTCAGCCTAAATAATTTCACACATTATTTTTTCAAAAAGGTATAAGTCGGCTTGCGATTTATATATATATATATATATATATATATATATATAATTTTTATTATTTTTTTCGCTTATAGCCCGGCAACCGGTTCATCAACTGCTAACAGTCTTACTGAGCATTGCAAAAAAGATGGAGACCCAGTAATGTATGCGTTAGCCTCAACCTTGTTGAATGACATGAGCCTATCAGGTGGTCGGCTGTCCTTGGAATGAAACTCCTTCTAAAAGCAAAACACATTGCTGTGAGGTACACAGGCAACAGTCCTGTATAAAAACAGATACTTATAATAATGGAATGGATTACATGGTGTGCAATATTTGGTGATTGGAAAATCTACAGTAATTAAAACAAAAATGTTCCGTCTTGAGAGTTGTCTCCCCAGATATTTTAACGTAATACATAATAAAATAATTTACTTTTAATCCACCCAATCTGCAAATTACATTTATTGTGCTGTAATATTTTCAACTATAAAAAACACACAAAAAAAGTAGATGAAAAAAATTTAGATGAATAAATAAATTTACGCTAAATTTATTGTTAATGATTGAGTCCTGAAGGGTAAAACTCAACTCCCGACAGTGATTAAATTTAATGAACCTTAAACCTTAGTTAGACCATTTAACTAAAAAGCTATAGAAAACTGCACTGAATGCATGTTTAAAGTCACAATCAATGGTAGTAACAGGGGAATAATAGTAAATCACAGTGGATTACATTATTGTCATGAGCAGGTTTGTGTTTAATGTGGTTTACAAATGGATCTGTTTTAAATTCCTTATAACTTGCAGGTTCACACTATATAGTAACACAGGTATCATCCAAACCATGGATAAAACAGAACAGAATGCTGTCCAAAGACCTATACTAGTTTTAAGTTTTTAGTTGGGTTAGAAATCAGCCTTTCCAAAATGTACTCAGACAATTTTAACGAGACGTGTTTCTCACAACAGTTTCCCTTAACAGTTCTTCCAATTATTGAAATACCAGGGAAACGGGTAGAATGCAGTTGAGCAGCGCTCAGAACCTTTATCTCATTTTGTGTTGGCTTAATATATGATTTCACTTGTCTGTCATTCTAATTAATGGAAGTGCTGTTCTATAAACTGTCCAAAATATGGGATTATTTATGACTATCTAGCCATTTATCATTGGTATGATATGTGACAGAGAGAAGGAAGTGAGAGTTGGCAACATTATAATTGATCATTTTTCACTTCACATTGTCAGTGACTGTGGTAAAGTCCCTGGTTGACGCTGACAGCATCACATGTTACACCTGTCAACTCTGACAACAAATATAAGCAGCATGAATAAAACGGTTTATTAAGATTTACTGAGTGTCCTGCAACTGCATGAGGTGAACGCCACTTTCCACTACCTGAGCAAAAACTGGAGTATTCTAGATAAAAATGTTGCAGGCAAGGATTGAGAGATCATTTAAGTATGCAAAGTGGTAAAAGTTTGAACTATACCTAATCAGTGGTGTTAATGATGGTCTGGATTACTTATTTAGTTTAAATTTACTGAACAGAGTCTAAGACTGGGGAGAGGTTTCTTGTCACTAAATGGCCACCACTGGAAGTTCTCAAGTAATTAGAGTTTTTTAAAATTAGGCAATGAAATGAAACTAGCACAGCATCATTCTGTTGTAACAGCTTGTGGTAAATGATTCTGTGTAATTTTGTCAGTAGTACTCTGTCATACAACTAAATTATTATGGAAACTTAGATGAACAACAGAGTTCCACCTGGTGTGAATGAAACTGGTATCTACTTTGCTCCTTTACTATAAAAAATGTAACCTTTCTGAGTTAAATGCAGCAATCATCATTGAGTAAATGTTACAGCATATTCCTGAGGCGTGTGACCTCTTTTTCTAGATTTAAAATCTTGGTAAAGTACCTTTATGGGACTGCGTTCTGGTGCTTTGTAACATGCTGTTAGCAACAGGATGTGGCATGGGGTCTGGTTGTTTTCAGCACATGCCATCAGATTCTCTTAGATTACCATCAGGGGAGTTGGAAGGTCAGGTGAATACCTCACAATGATTCTTTTTGCTTCTCTTCTGCAGGTTTTATTAGACCAACAGTTCTGCTGAGAAGAGACAGCTGCTAAGGAGCAGCACAGTTCCCATGTGGTGTAGGGAGAATAATAAAAGTAACAAGTTTGAAAACATTCGAGATACAAGTTTTCATGTCTACTCAAAGGTAGAACTTAATGCATTATTTAATTTGTGTATTACTGATAATATGGTTTAGCAGACTAGTGTGTTCAGTAACTCTTGTGTTCTGCTGTATTTTCAAAAATTACTCAATTAAATCATTCATATTGGAGACTTGAAGGAATCTCAAGGGTTTCTGGTTTGAGAACTTCTATACTTTTTGCAGATGATGTGGTTCTGTTGACACCTTCAGGTCATGACCTTTGGCATACAGGGGAGCAGTTTGAAGATGAACATGAAGCCGCTTTATTGCATGGGGACCGGCTGTTCTGGATTTTTCAAACAAAAAAAGGTGTTTGAAAGAGCTGAGATGATATAGCAGACGTCTCAGTTTTAACCTTTACTTATGGTCATAAAAAATTAGCTTTCCCATTAAGTTCATTAGTCCAAAGAAGATTTTTGATGTCACAGGGAGGTGGTTTGAGCTTCTGATACAGATCTCCTTTTGTTTTCTCAGTTTTGATGTTTTCTGCAAACATCCAACTGGTAGTACACGTTGTGGTGTACTACCAGTTGGACAATGTATTCTTTCTGACTAGGAAATCCCTTGGTATCTCCCATAATGAGGAAAGAGGAAGGTCGAGATTTCATTTGTAAAACTGTTCCTCCCCTTGACTGACTGATACTCTTACACCACCACTACCTGCTTGAATCATTATTACAAGGAAAAATAGTGTCATATTTTTATGTATTTTAATGCCAAACATTGACTTTATCAAATTACTATTGGAAGTGAAAATAAGGCTTAGTAGACCAGGCAATCTTTGTCCAATCTGTTATTGTTCAATTTTGGCAATCTTGATTAAACTATAACCTCCGTGTGTGAAAATCTCAATAAATCAGCAACTTCAGACCAGTCAGTTGGCATCAACAACAGCGCTATTTTCAAAATCACTCAAATCCCTCTTCTTCTCCAATCTGATACTCAAAATGAACTTGTCAAGTCATCATTTATAGATGTAAAATGTTTTGAGATGCAGTAATAGAATTTGCTGATTTGCTTTGTATGTTAACAGATAGTTGTGAAAAGCATAGCTCCATCATTGCTTCTTTATTAGTTTATTTGCATGGTTTTAAATGTAAATATTGAAAAGTAGTAAATGACGAGGCCAATATTTTATAAAGCTCCAATGTCAAATTACTCAGTGAAATAAATACAGACTGGAAAGAAAAGACTTGAATATATATATTTTTTGGAGCCACTATTGTACTTATTTGCATCTCGCTCTCTATTCCAGCATCTGGCAGATAAAGGCCTTTGTTGCATTTGTTTACCTTGTTGCTGAAGTTGTTTTATTTAAAAGGAATTCAGTGCTTTCTGAAAAAGAAAAAGCAGAACCAAAGGATCTGAATACCATGCATGGTTCATAAATAAAAAGATTGTGTTTCTACATTGGGGGAAACCTGAGGAAAATTAACTTTAATGACATGTCAAGGTAAGAATAACAATACAGGTCTGAAAGTCTTCCTGGACCCATAAAGCTACTCAGCTGAACTTGTCTGGAAACTGTGGGCAGAGGAGATGACTATCATTCAGGGGATAAAACACACTTTAATTAGCTTTACCATTAGTCTATCCCTGCCAAGCCTTCTCAGTCACAACAGACCTTTAATTCTGTTTAATTACCTTAGAGATACCACTGTATGCACTCTTCCTTGACATCACAAGACAACATTCATTTCTCAACAAGTGCTGCATGCGTGTGTGTACTGCTAAGAGGAGAACATGATGTTTATCTTGTGACTGGTGGCAAGACTCGTGGGGGTGGGTGCTTTTCAGATGAGTGTTAGGAGATGACTTATTCAAGCAGTTATTCAATTATTTCTTTCTTACTTATTTGCCTGATCATTTTTTTCCAAAGGTAAATAAAATTGTATGACATAAACTTAAAACAGAGAAAACATGCCAAATGAACAGAAATTGTTTCCTAAAAAATTGGAAATTGAAAAGATTTTTTTTAGATTGATCTGACACACTCTGCTCATAGAAGTGCTACAATTGCTAAACATTAGCAGTGCAGTAAAATCAATCACTGCATCGTCAGAATTGTCTTTGGAAATTGATCTCCATTGGTTAATATATTACAGACATAATCAGTCAGTGCTGGCGTGGCTTTCCTTTTCTTCGCAGTCTGTTTACTTGCAGTCATTTGGAGCTCTGGCAATGCAAATGAACCCATAAAGTGGCCTTATGTGTGTATTTTCCCTCTGGACATCGAAATGAGATCAGCTGAGCAGTGTTGTCTCTTACTTCACAACGCAATCGTTACTTCACACAAAACAATCAGACTTAGCTGCAAGGCTTTGTCCTTTGTTTTTTTTCACATTTTGTTTATCTCTTGTGTAAACTTAATCACTGAGCAACAGAATAAAAAAGAAAGAGGTTTAAGGGAAAATGCGAAATATGAGTTAGAGAGGGCAAAGTGGGAGTGCAAGGAAAAATAGAAATGATGGCTGAAAATTTGTGACGATTATAAAATAAAAGTGCACAAGAGGGGGCCACGAAGTTGTTTATATTAAGCTGTTGAGATGGCTAGGCAAGAAAATCTGTGATTATCAGTCTTTGATTTGCCAAGCTTTGCAGCGATTGGGCCTTCCTTTGGTGGCAGCATTAAACTTTATGTTTATGGGTCCCCATATTAAGCTCATTTCCACGCTCCCCATTCCATGCGCTAAGTATTGACATTCCATTTAAAGTTGCCAACAACGAGGAGGGTATTTTATGACAGAAATGTAATGGAAACGAACACAGCAAGCACTGCGGAAAAAAAATATAACACAATTACAAAGACATCTTTGCATAGTTGCAGAGTAAAAGAAGATAAGAATGATGCGCCCCTGCTTTCTTTACAAGGAACAAAGGAAATGAAATTCATCACATTCCTCTGCCTTTCTAGACTTTCTGCTGCTTTGTAACATACAAAGAGAATGGTTCCTTCTAAGTAGCTCACCAACCATAGATATGTGTGCTTCAAAAAATTTATACAGACATTAGACTTGATATGTTAATTAACTGCACAAGTTTAAACATGCCCTTGCTATATTTAAAATCCCAAGACTACTCTGTTCAAAATTGAGAAAAAAAGTCAATGTAATACCACAGATTGTTAACGTAGCCATTCAATGAAGGTACTTTGTGCACAAATGGAAAACAAATTAGGTTAAAGTCTTGTGACAGGATAAATAAAACCTTGATCAATTAAGTGGTTGAAGAGGATGACAGTCCAGCACTAAACTGAAAGAGTCCCGCTGTTACTGTTTAATTCTTGAGCCACAGAGAAGCATTGATTCTCTATGGCACCACGTCCTTATCATTACAGTCAATGCTGAGGCCAGCCCAAACCATTCTCAACAGTCGCTAATGGCTTAAAGGAATTCAGCTGTGCTCGTGGCAGAATTGTAATAAGGGGATTTTATGAATTTGTGGCACGGGGACTAGAGAAAGGAGAATTTTGCAGGTCATCCGCAGAACACAGCGAATGCATTAACAAAACAATTCTCTCTCATTACTTAGAATTATCTCTTTTCACAGTGCTGAATGGAGATTGAGGTGCTAGGGAGGTCAGCTTATCTGATGAAATAAGTTGCAATGCTAATGTTTGTAACCTGCCTGAACCAATATCTCGATTGCCTAACAAACCTTTTTCACTAACAAAATAAATACATAGCATTTGAGTTCTGCAAGGAACATATAATTATATATATATATATATATATATATATATATATATATATATACATATATATATATATATATATATATATATATATAT
>CAEFZX010017026.1:0-20580 GCA_903066825.1 Alfaro cultratus
GATCTTGGTGAAAAATTAATGCAACACTGGATGGAAATAAATCTTGTGACACTGCAGAAGCTTATTGAAACAATGCCGCAGCGAATGCGGGCTGTAATCAAAGCTAAAGGCGGTCCAACAAAATATTAGAGAGTGTGACCATTTTTTGGTGGCGACTTTTTTTTTGCCCAGGAAGTGTATATTGTATATTATGCACTTCAACTCGAGTTAAGAACAATCTTAATCTTGTTGTAATCCGTGGATGACAATGACAAATAAATCTTATCTTATCTCTTATCTTAAAAAGTGAAAGCCTAGTTTAATGCATTGTGTGCATTAATATATGGATGAAGGGCAACAGTGCAGTAAGTTGTTAAAACATTTTATTGTTAAGTTCATTTGAAAAGATACAATGAATTACTGAATAGTAAAAAGTAATATTTTTGTTTCAGTTTATTCAATTAAAATGTATTAATTACAAGTTAATAGCATATAATATTTGATACGCACAGAGATAAGTATGTATGTTTTTTTCTATTTCTATTCTATTTTTTCATTTAGATGAAAATATTAGAGAAAGAGAGATTGTGGGATCTGTGCATTCTATATAACATAGTTCTATGCTCAAGTTCCAATGTTTTAAATTTAATTTTTCCCCTAGAAATCAACTCATGTAAAAGAGAAGACATCGCTACTGATTTTGACGACTAGAACGCTAATAGTTTGTTGTCATGGTTCGTATTAAAGCTTGAAAATAAAATCACAATAAGTCATCTTCAGGTTCCTTGCTATTAAAATGTTTAAGAGGCATAAACGTAGTGAAAATAAGGCAGAGATACTTCTACCGGCACTCATCAGCAAGTTTTTTACAGCAGCTCTACTTTGGACTTTATAACTGTGATCGGATGAGTTTCTGAGGAAGTTTTATCCTGACTGCAAGAAGAAGGAAACTACATGAACAGTCCTCTCTTCCTGCAGCAACTAGCTGCCAAGCAGACAAGTCAACAATTAGCTGCACTTAGCTAGAAGCCTGGCTTCTTCAGAGTGATCTGGTTTGTCTGTTTAACTTGCTATTAATTCGTCAGACGTATTGGACTACAGAACTTGCATGCGTCTATTTTCGTTAGGGCAGTCGAAATAATATAAAAAAAGTTTATCTGCTCAAAAAAAAACCACATAAATCTGAATACTGTGTGCACTGTGTGTTCAGAGTGTAGGCTGGTTTATTGTTTATTACTTTGCAATTAATTTTTTTTTATATTGATAAATTGTTAAAATAGCACAAGCTAATTAGAACCCGTTTTAAAATGCTCTTTGACCTCTTAATGATTAGTGAATTACATAAAATTGTGATTTTACAAAAATGAATCAAGCAAATGTTTTCACTATGCTTGAGAATCGGACCATGTTTTAACTGCAACAGCAGCACCATGTTGCCTTCAAACAGCAATAACCTTATGTTAATGGCCGCCTCCTCCAACAGCTAGCTAACCATTGATAGCCCGTTACATTCAACAGTTGAAGCTCTAATTCCTACAACTGTTGAAATAAACAGTCTGCTACTGAGAGCAGCTGAAACAATGCGAGTAATTTGAACAGCTGCTCCAAAAACATTCACAGTGAAAAAAATAAATCATGCGTCTTAAACGCTTTAACTCATCTGACAACCTATTGAACCTAAATAAAGACCGTCAGCAACCTGACTCGATAGGAGAGTCACTAAGTGCTTTGCATATACAAAAACTAGAGGTAGTGACCAGGCGAAAGAAAAAAAGAAAATCAATTATTAAGGAATGCATGTTAGGTGTGTAATTAAATTTCTTATGCCACATTTCTTGTGTACTAGGTTTGAACTGAAGGTAATATATAAAACAGTACATTTTAAGAAATAAAAAAAAAATGTCTATAGATTGAGAAAGTTAATTATGTAGATATCGCATTGTTCTAGCTTGACAATAGATCACAAAATAAATATATTTTCCCAAGTGAATATTCTAATCTTTAATTTGATGTGAACATTTGATAATGTTACCTCTTCCATGAAGTTCCCTTCCCCCTAACAAAACAATCCTTGTGTTTTAAAAAAGGGGGGGAGAATTGGTTTCTAATCTTGCCATTTCAAAATAAGACGTTTCAGAGCTGTGCACGCAATACTGCAACATTGTGAAACTGTGGTGCTTTTGCTCGGGGTCAACTTACTGTCAGTCTCATACCAGCCCACGTGTTGTTTCAAAAATGAAAACACACCTGCTTCACCACCACCTGATAAGATTTTACCATTAATCTTGGTCTGTTACTATATGGATAAAACCTTGACATCATTAATAAAAGGGAGCAAAAGTTAGAACAGTGTTCTTTCCTGCGTTCAGGAACTATTTTTCAGCTGATCAAGACAATTATAAGTTTTCTCAGGCATTTCTAACTTTACAACAGATTGACATATCTGACAGACAAATGCAATAACGTGATGATCCATTTTCAGAGGGATATGAACATTCAAACAGTTTGGGGATTGCTCTGATTTACCTCATGCTCGATATTTTCCTGTCCTCCACCTCCACTCTTCCCCACTTTGCCAGACTTAGGAGACTCCTGAAGGAGACAGATTAAGCTGAGTCCAACTCGTTTTAGCGAGTAATGTGAAGCATTAGGGAGCAGACAACAAGGCTGCCCACCCAGCCACATTAATGTTTAAGTCCGCAGTTAGCTAGCTGTCGTTACTTTACAATCATTGTCGTTCACACTGCATAGGTGAAATAGTCAACAATTAACGCAGAAATACCGCAAACTAAACTAAATGAGCGCTTTACTCAAAGCGCAGCAAACCACTTTATTGGAACAAAGCAACGCGACACATTCAGCAGTGCTGCTAGTATGTTGGCAAGAGAGCGGCTAGCCAGAAATGACTGGTGCTTGGCTAAGATGATGGGACGTTAACACCAATAACTAAACGTTCAAATAGCACCCGGTTTATCTCTAAATACAGTAATATACACTTCGCGTGTGGTTCATTCCCTACAGGCAAAACCTGTAAAAATGATCCCAGACTTACCTTATCTTTTTTGGGTTTATTCGGCATTGTACAAGCGTAGCCGCCCTTGCTCCCCTCTCGGATAATCCACAACCAAAACCTTGACAACTCTCCTGGGCACTACACTGCAAGGCGGTTCAGCCAGTACTCGCGCCGTGATTGGCTGTTGGCTATCAGCTGATTCAGGCGCCTAGTACAGATAGTTTCTGAGAGCCCCCTGCCGGTGAAAGTGTGCAAGTGCAGGGCATTAAAGAGCAGGGGAGCAGCCTGCCAGGCTTTTTACACCAAAATTTTGACTCTGGTGCGGAGGGAGAAAAACACCTCTGCAATTAAAATTAAAGGTTAATGCTAGTAATGTGATCTTGTTCCTCTCCTGGTTGTTTATCTAGGAAAATAAAAGATGAAATAGTTATCAATAATTCATCTAGTTCCTCTAGAAGTACTGAGTCATAAAAAAGTAAGTCATGCAGTTCTGATTTATTGGTTTATTGGGAGTGGTTCCGTTAAATCTTGATAATGCTTTAAAACTCAAATATAAATATGTAAGACGTTAAAATGCTTCAACTACTCCCAATTTATGTGTACTTTTTATTTCTAATAAAATATATTTTTGTATAGATGTGGTTTGCTTTTTAATGGTAGTTGGTTAATAAACTGAGCAGAAAACAACCAAAGCCATTTCAAAAGCAATGCCTTTTAAGGAAATAGTGGAACGCATTTTGACACCACAAAACACCTCTGATATCTTTCTCCCTACAATTTCTCAAGACCGTTATTTGTAGCTTAAATATGAACAGGCCCATATGTTTGCACTTGATTTAACTTAGCTTCACATGCTTTGGATTTAAATAGGTAAGAATTTTTCAGTTTCCATTAACATATTTCCTATTATGTGAACCCAACCACAGCAGAGCAATAATACAGCTTCATTAGTTGTGTTTCAGTTTCCAGAAAAACAAAAAATGGAAGTAGACAAGCGCAACTAATCAAATTCATTTGGAAAAGTATTAACAGCAAACCTGAGTGCCTCTATACATGTTCTGTGAACATTTATTGCTAGCAATCTGGAAATAACCAAGGTCATAATTCTTCACTCAAAGCTTGTTTAAGACATTCTCTTCATCAAGAAGATGTTCAATTAAATGCATCAATATCTGTATTGGGTCAATGTTCTCTACTGGTATTTGAGTTTTGGATTGAAGATTTTCTCAATATGTTGTAGAAATCGATTAGGAAGCACGTTATTTTTTTCTTCTGTACGGCAGCATATTTCACATTCTGTTCAAATTTAGATTTGTATGAGTTGCAGTATTTCAAGGTTAACCGTAGAAATACTGCAAGTACACTTTTGAATACAGCTACTGCTTAACTTTAATTTAACTTGCAAGAACTATATGTTCATCAGTATCTCATCTGCATTAACTCTAGAAGCTTCACAATTTTAGCTGATGCACAATGAACCAAACTTATTCACATGTTCAACTTTTATTTAATGTGCTCAAATGCTCCAAATAACAGTATCAGATATTTACAGTTAGAGAACAAACCATGGAATGTCAATAAATAAACACAAATGCAGTCAAACTTGAGGTACAAAAACCTGACACTTTAACAACTGAAAAATAAAGTCCTAAAATAGGAATGATCTGAACTTAAAGGTGTCAGTGGGAACAGAAACAAGTGGTGACATTCCAAGATCATTTACAACATTTAGGTTTGAACTGTACAATAAGCTATTTTTTTTTTTTTTTAAACGCTAATGGCAAACAGGAGGGAGCTTAGTCCACTTCTTCCATTCTGGATGCATCATCGTCTCCTTCAAGAGGAGGCATATCTTCGGTGGGTGCAGAGGTGACGTCATCTGATGTCGTGTCATCCTCATCGATACCTGAAAGGGGAACTTCAATGAATTACTGCAATCTATCCACTGGCTTCCATGTTGTGCAATAATTTAGTGGCACATACCAAGACCAAGCTTGATCATTCGGTAGATGCGGTTGGCATGTGTCTGGGGGTCCTCCAGTGTGAAACCTGAGGACAGCAGGGCGGTCTCGAACAGAAGGATGACCAGGTCTTTCACGGACTTGTCGTTTTTGTCAGCCTCCGCCTTCTGCCGCAGAGTCTCCATGATGGGATGGTCGGGATTGATCTCAAGGTGCTTCTTGGCAGCCATGTAACCCATGGTTGAGTTGTCCCTCAGCGCCTGAGCTTTCATGATCCTCTCCATGTTGGCTGTCCAGCCGTAGGTGCTGGTGACGATGCAGCAGGGAGAAGAAACCAGGCGGTTGGAGACTGTGACCTGTGGAGGGATGCAACAATAATGTTAGGCACTTTAGCATAGACAAAAGCTAAACAAGACTTTCAGTTTTCTTTTGGCATCTTACTGCTCACCTTTTCCACTTTTTTCTCCAAGATATCCTTCATGATCTTGCAGAGGTTCTCAAATTGAGCCTTCTTCTCCTCCTGCTTCTTCTTCTCCTCCTCATCCTCCGGCAGCTCCAGGCCCTCCTTCGTTACTGAAACCAGGTTCTTTCCCTCAAACTCCTTCAGCTGTTGGACACAGTACTCGTCAATAGGCTCGATCATGTAGATGACCTCCAGGCCAGCTTTGCGAAGACGCTCCACAAAGGCTGAGTTGGCCACTTGGTCCTTGGTTTCACCTGCAAGAGAGACACCACAATGCTTCTGAATTCATAAGAGATTCTACATTATTCTAAATCTTATTCATAGGAGGTTTTAAGACAAAAAAAAACACTCACCTGTGATGTAGTAGATGTGCTTCTGGTTGTCCTTCATGCGTGTAACATAGTCTTTGAGGGAAACCATCTCATCTCCAGAGGCTGAGGTGTAGTAGCGCAGCAGCTCAGACAACTTCTTCCTGTTCTGGGAGTCCTCATGGATACCAAGCTGCAGAACAATAGCCCAGCTATTAGTATCAGGCACTCAAAGACAGCTTCCACTTAAGACTTCCAGCCAAGATATTTGTCAAGAAAAATGGCAACATTTTCTAAAAGCACACAGACTCGTACCTTAATGTTCTTGGAGAACTGCTCGTAGAACTTCTTGTAGTTGTCCTTATCTTCAGACAGTTCTGTGAACAGTTCCAGGCACTTCTTGACCAGGTTCTTGCGGATCACCTTCAGGATCTTGCTCTGCTGCAGCATCTCTCTAGAGATGTTCAGGGGCAGATCCTCAGAGTCCACCACCCCTCTAATGAAATCTAACAAGGAAGACAACTTCGTTCTTACACCTGCACTATTTCAGTTAGTTAATTTTAGAGCAAGCCTGTAGTTTAAAAATACTTACTGAGATACTCTGGGATGAGTTCGTCACAGTTGTCCATGATGAACACCCTGCGCACGTACAGCTTGATGTTATTCTTCTTCTTTTTGTTTTCGAACAGGTCGAAGGGGGCACGGCGAGGCACGAAGAGAAGAGCACGGAACTCTAGCTGGCCCTCAACCGAGAAGTGCTGTTCAGGGTGAAAGGTTGCAAGTTATTTTGGTGACGACTTAAAAGAAACACAGGTCTTTTAAACGCTAAAACTGAGACTTACCTTGACCGCCAAGTGGTCCTCCCAGTCATTGGTGAGGCTCTTGTAGAATTCTCCGTACTCCTCATTGGTGATGTCATCTGGGTTGCGGGTCCAGAGGGGTTTTGTCTTGTTCAGCTCCTCCTGGTCAATGTACTTCTCCTTGATCTTCTTCTTCTTCTTCTTTTTGTCAGAAGATTTGTCATGGTCGTCATCCTCATCTGATCCGACGTCTTCGATCTCAGGTTTGTCCTCATCCTTCTCTTCCTCTTTTTCTTTGTCCTTCTCCTTATCTTTCTCCTCCTCCTCAGCCTCATCATCACTCACCTCCTTGTCCCGCTCCTTCTCCACCTGGCATGCGCAAAATTAATTTGAAAGGAGTTTGTTAATATGAGTACAACAATACAAAAATGAAAAGATGATGAAGCAGCAGCATAAACCTATATTATGTAAAATATTGCAAATTCTTACAAAGAGTGTGATGGGATAGCCAATGAACTGCGAGTGCTTCTTCACGATCTCTTTGACCCTTCTTTCCTCAAGATATTCTGTCTGGTCCTCCTTCAGGTGCAGGATCACCTTAGTTCCACGGCCCAGCGGTTCAGCTGTACAGCAGAACAACAAGTCATTTCATGTTGCATTTAAGTAACTACATAAGCATCTCTCCTTTGTGTCAAAGTAACTTACAGTTGTCTAATCTAACTGTGAATGAGCCTCCGGCAGAGGATTCCCAGGCATACTGCTCGTCATCATTGTGCTTGGTGATGACTGTAACCTTCTCAGCGACCAAGTACGCAGAGTAGAAACCCACACCGAACTGACCAATCATGGAGATGTCTGCTCCAGCCTGCAGAGCCTCCATGAAAGCTTTGGTGCCGGACTTTGCAATAGTGCCCAGGTTGTTGATCAGGTCGGCCTTGGTCATGCCGATGCCCGTGTCGGTCAGGGTCAAAGTGCGCTCCTCTTTGTCAGGCCTGATTTCGATTTTGAGTTCTTTGCCAGACTCGAGCTTGGAGGGGTCGGTAAGACTTTCATACCGGATTTTGTCCAAGGCCTGTTGAGAGGTCAACAAGTTAGCAATATGCATATTTTTTTTAAAGTGATGTTACAGCCTTTTCATTTCATTTTTTGACTGGAAATTAAAGACAAACTTACATCTGAGGAGTTGGAGATAAGCTCTCTGAGGAAAATCTCTTTGTTTGAATAGAATGTGTTAATAATCAGGGACATCAACTGAGCAATTTCAGCCTGGAATGCAAAGGTCTCCGCCTCTTCCTCCATTGGTTGATCATGTAGTTCAGGCATCTAGGTAAAAGTGACAGATACAAGCTTTAAGAAAAAGTAATAATTTTGCAAAACACAATTTAAAATGCTGCTTTTTTTTTTAAATGTAAACTTTTTTCAAAAATAAATGAAAATGCAAAGCAAAAAGAAAAATCTAAGGTATAGCATTATTTAAATGTAAACAAGGATAAATTATTGCATTTATGTATAAATTTTCAGATTTCAAGACTTTTGAATAACACCAGTGTTTTTGGTTATCATTTTATATTTATACACCACTGCTTCTTTGTTTTTTGTTCTGTCTGATGTTACTTATTGTGTTGAAAATCTTTCTTTGTGTTATTTGTTCAAAAAAAAGTACGTTCTGAAACAAGAAAAAAAAAAAAAAGATATAGGCAATGATGTTGCTTTTGGAGACAGCTGGCCTGACAGATTGTCCAGTTCAACCCTGCAACTCAATCTAAAAATCACCTGCTTATACTTCTGAATCCAATTTCTATACTTTGTAATCACATGTGAATGTGTAGACATTTGTTTTTAATCATTCAGTTTTCTAATAACAGTTTGATTTCTCTCATAATTAATTTCGTCCGAGATGTAAAAATGATTTGACAGGAGCACGTAGTTTCCAGTGCTAATTCCAGGAAGAGCAGCGGCGCCCCCTGCAGGACTCGAGGGAGAAATGCAGCATTCTAGAAGCTACCAAAGATGCAGGGAGTCCAGCAGCCTCCACGACCGAAAAGCCCCTCCTTCTAATCACAATGGATGACATCCCAAAGCTAAACTGTAAGTCTTAATGCTGGAAGCAGGACTGAACAATTGGCAGAGTACAAAATTATAAATATTTTAGAGAAAACAAAAAAAAAGTGCACAAAGAAGCCACCGTGTGAGGAGGCTGCAGAGTTCAGACACAATTGTTCCAATTTAGCCTTCACAAGTCTCAATTTTAGAGGTAAAACGTGACGTTTATTTTAGCAATAATCTATTTATTCACATATATTGATATCATTTTAGAGGGTTCATTCGGTAAACTGTAAGCTTCGATGTAATGTCAATAATTAAGCTCCCGTTAAATTAATATTAGGAAACGGTCACCCTTAACGGTTGTGTGGTTTAACTAAGAATAGTCCTCATCATGGGGAGATTTAATGAAGATTTTCTCCATTTACCTTGGTCCTCCAACGTGTGTCGAGGTTCTCCGGAATGAGACGTGTCCTGGTCGCTCCCGTTCGATGCTACTTCGCCTGGTAAAGTATCTGTCTGCACCTAATGCCTGTGCGGCTTTTGTAGTCTCTCGGAGCGTTCGAGAAAATCCTAACTGAGAGCTTCCAGAACCGTCTGGAATTCTCTGAGGTGCTTACAGCTGATTGGTCGGATAAAATGTCAATCAATGCATACACCCGCCCGTCTTTCCATTTCTGGCAGAAGGGGGCGGTGTTGAAGCGGAGCAGAGGTTTGTTCAGGGAAGAAGGCACGTGTGAGCAGAAACGAGAATTTACCATTCTGGGTTCACTGAAGATTCCAGAAAGTTCAATAAAAAAAAAAAAGAGGATATCGATGTAGAAAATGAAACCTTCTTTCTTACATTATAATCTGTGAAGCTGTAAAACCAATTTTGCTTGTGTAAAATGCAGGGGGGCTGATTAAATTGTTTATGCAATTGCCATACAATAAAAAGCTGCAGGTTTTATTTGCATATTCATTTTATTATAAATTTTAAAGATTTACATATAAAATGTAACAGTTACAAAAAGAGGAATAAGTCAATACCTAATGACTCTACTCTTATGTTCTCAAAAGGTCTAAATCAGGGGTGGGCAATCCTGGGCCTCGAGGGCCGGTGTCCTGCAACTCTTAGATGTCTCCCTGGTCCAACACACTTGAATCCAACGGCTGAATCACCTCCCAAGTGCAGTCAAGTTCTCCAGAGTCCTGTTAATGACCTCATTATTTGACTCAGGTGTGTTGAAGTAGAGATGCATCTAAAAGTTGCAGGAGACCGGCCCTCGAGGCCTGGAGTTGCCCACCCCTGGTCTAAATAAATATATTAGAATGAGGATTAAAACACATTATGGTCTGCATTACTAAAAACAAACTTGTCGAGTTGACACTTTTCAAAAATAAATTTGAGGTAAAGAAAAGTCATTTTAGAAAGCAATAGCACTTACAAAAATAAAAACTAGGTTAGAACAGTATTTTAGTCAACTTCTTCCATTCTTGATGTGTCATCATCTCCTTCTAGGACTGGCATGTCTTCATCAGCTGGCTGAATGAGGTCTTCAACTGCTGAGTCATCATCATCAATTCCTACAATAAAATACAGTAATGAGCGATGTCTTCATAAATATGTAATTTAAGAATAGGTCTGATCATGTTTATTCAAATGGTTGACAAAAAAACCTACCAAGGCCAAGTTTGATCATTCTGTAGATGCGATTTGCATGAGTTTGGGGGTCTTCCAGTGTAAAACCTGAGGAGAGCAGGGCAGTCTCAAATAGGAGGATGACCAGATCCTTCACAGCCTTATCATTCTTGTCTGCCTCTGCCTTCTCCCTCAGTGTCTCAATGATTGGATGCAAAGGGTTAATCTCAAGGTGTTTCTTGGCTGTCATGTAACCCATGGTTGAGTTGTCCCTCAGGGCCTGAGACTTCATGATCCTCTCCATGTTGGCTGTCCAGCCATAGGTGCTGGTAACGATGCAGCAGGGAGAGGCAACCAAGCGGTTGGAAACTACAACCTGCGTATGAGAGGTTTTGTGTTATTGCAATGCTCAATTATAGCCTGTTCTTTGTTGTTGTTAAGACAATAGTTTTGACATTCCAGAAAGCGGTTACCTTTTCAATTTTTTTGTCAAGGATATCCTTCATAATCTTGCAAAGGTTCTCAAATTTATTTTTGAGCTCCTCGTGCTTCTTCTTCTCATCTTCATCTTCTGGAAGTTCCAGGCCTTCTTTGGTCACAGAGACCAGGTTCTTTCCATCATATTCCTTCAGCTGCTGGACACAATACTCATCAATAGGTTCAATCATATAGATGACCTCTAGGCCAGCTTTGCGAAGACGCTCCACAAAGGCAGAGTTGGCCACTTGATCTTTGGTTTCACCTGTAAAAGTTGTTGCAGATTCATTTAATTAACATGCTTTTTAAGAAGTCGATTAGATAAATTAACACTTTGATGAAGAACTAACCAGTAATGTAATAGATGTGCTTCTGGTTGTCCTTCATACGAGAGACATAGTCTTTGAGAGAAACCATCTCATCTCCAGAGGCTGAGGTGTAGTAGCACAGCAAATCGGACAGCTTCTTTCTATTTTGGGAGTCCTCATGGATACCAAGCTGAAATATGGAATGATCTATTACTGCCTGTTACACTTCACATTTTAATACAACTTGGACATGAATTTAACTCAGAAGAATGAACCTACCTTAATGTTCTTGGAAAACTGTTCGTAGAACTTCTTGTAGTTGTCCTTATCTTCAGATAGTTCTGTGAACAGTTCCAAGCACTTCTTGACTAGATTCTTGCGGATCACCTTCAGGATCTTGCTCTGTTGCAGCATCTCTCTAGAGATGTTCAGGGGCAGATCCTCAGAGTCCACAACACCCTTGATGAAATCTAAAGGTAGGAGGTAAACAGTGTTCTATTAGTAATCCACATCCAGACAAAATGCAGATATCTAAGGACAGAGATAAGAATAATTGATGTGTGGGCAGAAAATGGTAACTTACTGAGATACTCTGGTATCAGCTCCTCACAGTTGTCCATGATGAAGACCCTCCGGACATAAAGCTTGATGTTGTTTCTCTTTCTCTTGTTTTCAAAAAGGTCAAAGGCAGCTCTCCTTGGTACAAAGAGCAAAGCACGGAACTCCAACTGACCTTCCACTGAGAAATGCTGAAGTTTTAAAATGTAATATACATTTTCATTAGCTCTGTACACGAATAATCATGAATAATGAATAATCATTTTGGACTCTCATCGTTAGCTTACCTTGACAGCCAGGTGGTCCTCCCAGTCGTTGGTGAGACTCTTGTAAAACTCTCCGTACTCTTCATTGGTGATGTCATCTGGGTTGCGGGTCCAGATAGGCTTGGTCTTGTTCAGCTCTTGAGCATCAATGTACTTTTCCTTGACCTTCTTCTTCCTCTTGTTCTGGCCATCCTTGGAGTCTTCATCTTCATCGGAGCCTACATCCTCAATCTTTGGTTTGTCCTTGTTCTCTGCAGCATCTTTCTCAACTTCCTCTTCCTTCTCTCCCTCGTCAAGGTCCACTTCCTTCTCTCTTGTCTTCTCCACCTTCAACAGATCAGTAGTTTGATTATTATTTTCTTTGCATTTATTTTCACATTTTCAGTTCTCATTAATGGCTAACAATAGATCCCAATGTAAAATAACTTACAAAAAGTGTAATAGGATAGCCAATGAACTGTGAGTGTTTCTTGACTACTTCTTTGATGCGTTTTTCCTCACAGTATTCTGTCTGATCGTCTTTGAGGTGAAGAATAACTTTTGTTCCTCTTCCCAGGGGCTCTCCTGAAAACGAAATCAAGATTACTTTAAGCCACAGGAAAGGAGTAAAGCTATATTTGCTTATGTTAATTAAAGCTAAAGTAACTTCAGTAAAATACTAAATCATACCATTGTCAGGCCGGACTGTAAATGAACCACCAGCTGCAGACTCCCACACGTACTGCTCATCATCATTGTGCTTTGTGATCACTGTGACTTTCTCAGCTACCAAGTATGCAGAGTAGAAACCCACACCAAATTGACCAATCATGGAGATGTCAGCTCCTGCCTGCAGAGCCTCCATGAAAGCTTTGGTGCCGGACTTGGCGATGGTGCCCAGGTTGTTAATTAGGTCGGCTTTGGTCATGCCGATGCCCGTGTCGGTCAGGGTCAAGGTGCGAGCATGCAGGTCAGGCCGGATTTCAATCTTCAGCTCTTTGCAAGACTCAAGTCTGCTGGGGTCTGTCAAGCTTTCATATCTAATTTTATCCAAGGCCTGTCCAGAGGAGAAAATGCTGTTAAATCATTGTTGAGTTCTCAAATATAATGGATTATGTAAGTTTTTAGTTTTCTTACATCTGAGGAGTTGGAGATGAGCTCACGAAGGAAGATTTCTTTGTTTGAGTAGAAGGTGTTAATAATGAGGGACATGAGCTGAGCGATCTCAGCCTGGAAGGCAAAGGTCTCCACTTCCTCCTCCATAACGTGTCCAGCTTTCTCAGGCATCTAAAGTAGGGCAGATATTTAACTTTTAAAGAAATTTATTTTATATTGTATATTTCAATAGTATAGTTTTTTTTTATGTTTCTGGTTTTACTCGTCTGTGCTATCTAGGCGTGTTTTACTACTGCTACAAAATTCTTTGACATGACCACATGGCTTACATGTGGTGGCTAATGGTTGATGAGCATATGCTTAAGCTGTCAGTCAAAGACTTAGCAAGATGGTGGAGCTCTAGTGCCTTCCCATCCCCCAATGGGTTTACTTTATAATCTAACTTATTTTTTTCATAGAAATTAAATACTGATTGCAAATCATGTTGCTATACAATAATGTGAACATACTGCATTTACTGCTTGGGCCAGGCAGGCAGCTTCTTGTGAATAATTGTTCCACTGACTAGCAGCTGCTGTCTGGTTCAGGGTCACCCTGGATGCCATGTGCTTCATTCACATTACAGTTCTATAAAGATTCTTGTGGCAAAAGGGCTCAGCTTCTGACAATTAAAAGGGAAGTGATACTAAAATGCAAACTATCAATTCGCTTTAAGTTCTTAGTACTTTCCTTTGTACAACTAAAACCACTCTCATTTTATAAAATTTGTTCAAGTCTTACCTTGATTAAAATCGTTGGTTCTTTTTTTCAAGCGAATCGTCAAACAGACCGCTTTTCTTATCTTGTCTTCTCAAATAATTTCAAGTCTGTGCTTCGCTGCTGCTCCTGTGAGGAGTCAAGTCTGTCTTGATGTGTGTTCGTGTGAGTGTCCTTCGATTCTATGCAGACCACCAGGCCATGCTCACGTCTTTTTATACTTTAGGGGTGGTTTCTCGAAGCTACCCTTTGGAAGCTTCTAGAAAACATGTTCACAACTGTTGGTGAGAGGGGTTGAGGAAAGGCCGGGAAGGAAGGGGGAGTCAGGAAGAGAAGAGCCCTAATGTTACTGTGCCCTTATAGGGCAGCAGAGTCACAAGGAGTGCCTGTCACTCACAGTGAGTGCTTCCCAGATAGCTTGTCGGGCTGGTAGGCCCCACAACCTGGTGAATGCGTCATAGATGTGCATTGCTCTTACTGCCATATGTCCATGAATTTGCCTACATAGGAACTTCAAAGTGAAGCAAGTCTATTTCAGTTTTTAGTGTGTAAAATTTGGTGTAATTTACACACTTGTTTTCAGCAGCTAGACAGACCCTACTAAGTGGAACTCGGGACGGGTTGATGCAGTTACATTCAATTTTATAGATAGATAGACAGACAGATAGACAGACTGGCTTTGTCAGATAAGTCACAGAAAAATTGCTTATTGTTTCTCAAAGAATTTTATAGAGAATTTATTCACTTACAATTTTAAGTGAAACAGAAATAGCTTGAAAAGACTCAAAAGCAGCCTGATAAAGTTTTAAGTTTGCACATGATTTTATGTATGCTGAACACAGTATATTTATATTGGGTCATGAGTGGCATAGGATAGCTGCGTATGCCACTTAGATAATCGTGAAATACCCTGGAATTAATATTGTGCAACACAGAATAGTAGCCCACTTCAGTCGGTAACGTCTTGACGTGGCCAGTAGATGGCAGTATATTACACGTACATCCGCTCTGTTATGTAATAGAAATGCTTCCAGGTGACTGGAGACGCGACTAGAAGCTGTCGCAATCACTGCAAAATGTTCCATGTTGAAATAACTTTATAGATTTTATAATATTATAAAATGATATATAATATATAAGACATATATCTTGTTTTCTGACAAGATATGTTTTCTTTTCAGAAAACATATATCTGTTTTCTGACTAGAAAAACAGATATATGTAGATGTTTATGAAATATTGAAGATAGTGTATTTTTAACTGCATGAGTCATTGTAGTCCGTATGTGCAGTCTCCTGTCAATTCTGGCAAACTCTGGTATATTCACTGTTCCTGCAATAAATAAATAGAATCAACTATCATATTTTGTCAAACTTCAATGTACTTTATTGGAATTTTGAACTTAGACCTACACAAAATAACCCAACAATGTGAAATGGAATGAAAAGATTACAGTGTTTTTAGTTTCAAAAAGTAACCATGCAATAATAATAATAATAAAAAACATCTAACAGATTTTCTTCCACCATCGGCCTTTGTTCTGCTGTGCCTCTGCTGAAGAAAAGCATTGACAAAGCATTATGCTGCTTGTTTTTAATGAGCTGATCTATTCAAGAGGTTATGAAGTTTTAGTTTTCCTCTATAGCTCTTTTTTTTTTACATGAAGACCACAACATTTAATGTTGGTCTCATCTGACTACATGCATGTCACTTCACTTTTCTCTCGTGGCATGAAGTTTATGACAAAATGAAAAGTTTATGACAAAATGAAAGGCCTATGATTTCATAGGCCTTTCATTTTGTCATAAACGATTTTTCCTTATATTCTATAGGTCTATGGAACTCCCCGAGAGTTATAGGGCTCTACTGCCTGTCATTTTGCCAGATAGTCCCGGTAGGTTTGCAATTGGGCAATACTCCTTCAGAACACTGTTGCAAGATTCACGGCTTGGAATATTGCTCTATATCAAACTCTGCTTTGCATCTTTTCTTTACCTGAAATGTCTGCTGGGTTCCAAGATGCTGTTTGTTTGCTAATGCTGTCTACAATCCCCAGAAGCCTTCCCAGAGTACTTGTATTTATTTACTACAAAATTAATATTCATGAAATTTGTTACAAGATAGGTGGTTTCTGAAATTTATTCTACTAGATTTTATTTAGGGGTGAAAGAAAATATGAGCTGAATATAAATGATCATCACACTGGTCAAATTTTTTATTTTATTGTTTCTTTTCTTCTTTTTTTTTTAATCGAAACCGTCCTTTTCTACCATTTCGCAGTTAGTGTTGGTTTGTCACATAAAATTGCTCAGTTCAAGAAGTAAGAATTTTTTTAATTTAATTTGTTTTAAGTTTTACTTCTTATTACATAAAGGATTGGAAAGAATTATACGCGAGGTAGTAGGAAATAGTGACATATTCCAGGTATAAAATGATTAATTCATATATAGTAACATAGAAGAGCGATTAATTGCTCTCTACCACAGATGGTAGAGAGGGGTTTAATTTTATGAATAGCTTGCCCGGTATCCTATTTGGAAATTGTTCCTCTCCATGCTGGCTAACATTTGTTTTCTTTCCAGCCCCGTCTCCCTGCACGCATGACCGACGGCCTCTACGTGTGTGTGTAACATCCGGGGCTGGGACAAGGATGAACGCCAATTTCCAAGATGGCGGCGGAGGGAGGAGGGAAGGAGACGAACGAAATTAAAACCCAGTTCACCACACGGGAAGGCGTCTACAAGCTCCTCACTCACTCTGAATACAGCCGCCCGAACCGGGTGCCTTTCAACTCGCAGGGCTCCAACCCCGTCAAGGTCTCTTTCGTCAACGTGAACGACCAGTCCGGCAACGGCGACAGGATCTGTTTCAATGTGGGCCGGGAGCTGTACTTTTACATCTACAAAGGCGTGAGAAAGGTAAACAATGCCGACAGACCGGGCCGCTGCACCCCGTGGAGCCCAGCGAGCGGGCGCCTTTCACAGGTGCAGGCTCTGTGGGCTGCTGTCAGTGAGGTGCGCAGGTTGTCCAAACAACAAGGCCATGTAGCTGACCCAGCTAAGTTCGAGACTAATTAGCATTCTAGGCTCACATCGTCACAGTTGTTTGTGCCTCGATAAGAATCCGCTGGATGTTTAATGTGTGTGACAAGCTGCGACACGAGATTCCAATTCAGCTGGAGGAGACGGGAAAAGGCTCGTCGTGTCATATGATGTATGGTTATCGTGGATATTTACATGGTGACATGGTAAACGGAATAAAAATAAATAAAAATTGGTCAAGTGGTGTTCACAAGGAGGGACAAACTTTGTGATCCTGGGAGGGAATCCCAGGAAGTCCAGTCCAACGCTGGAAGTGAAGGAAGAGTATTTGTTACTCTCGCTGTAATGATGTTCACATTTAACACTCAGACTTTGAATGTAATGCATAGTGATCCACTGGTTGCATACACTCGTTCTTGGCCTTGTTAAACAAGAGTGGTATCTGTGACTATCAAACTGATGAAGTGTTTTGTTTGTGATGCAGCGTCCTGCGCAGGCAATAAGAGCATTGGCGGCCTGTCTGCTTTTACAACGTGCTAATATGTGCATATGAAATGTAAAAGTGATCGTCTGTGCTTGTAACCTTTTCTGTTGTATGAATTTAGAAGGGAGTTGACATACTGTATAATGCGCCAGATTTAGGCATGGAGGCTAATCCACCCGCATGTTTAAACCTTAAAATATGGTATGAAATTGATTAGCTCGTAAGACGATTAATCTGATTAATCATGATGAATGGATTAGTGAGATAAACACTATCTAATTTAGTAATCGACTGTTCGCTAACTGGAGTATACATGCTCAAAAAATAGGATGATTGCTGAAAGAATAACACAGTCAGAGCGGTAATTGTGCCAAAACTGTACAAAAATTATATGCTATTTTCATTTAAGATATATAGAAAAAAACAATAAAATTTTGTCTGCGAATATGTTTTACCTGGACCTGCTCAAGTGGCATAATTTTAGCTCCAGAAAGTTCAAAACAAATAAAACCCCTCTTCATATTAAACACCCTCATTGCAGCCTTATAATAGATAAAAATGATCGATTGATTGATGTTAATTTTTTCAGATAAAAAATATCTTTTTTCTGCTTGGAAATCTAATAGTTTGTGAAATGTATATTGAACTCAGAATCATTTCAGGTGTCTATGTTTAGTTATAGTGTACACAGATCTGTACACACATGAACTCGGCAAGCCGCTATTAAAAGGCCCTCCCTGTTGGATCTTGGGGTCATCTTCACATGAATTTATTACAACTTCATTTATTATGGATACAGAAGGTCTGGTGTTAGGTTTGAACAACTTCAATATGGCTGCTCAAGAGAGGGCTGAGATGATTCGTCAGTTGACTAACCTATGAGAAGATTTCTTGAAAGCTAAACAGTTCTGCAGAGCTTTTTACATTGAATTTCCTTCCTTCATGTGCCTGAACAAATAGCAGTAGTTTCTTTCTTTAACCAATGTCAGCAAAAACATGAAGGTGGATCCAAAGTGAGGCTACTGCTAACTTAAAAAAAAAAAAAGGAAAGTCACACTATCTGTATGTTGCCCAATGTGTGGATCGAGAACTTTTAAAATAACAAGTGGGGACACATCCACTGTTGTGTGGAAGCAGTACAATCAAATTTCTACACAGAGCAAGTAATGTGTGAGTATATTTGTTCTCGTCTTAGGCTGCTGATCTCAGTAAACCCGTAGACAAGAGGATATACAAAGGCACGCAGCCGACATGTCACGACTTCAACCCCCTTACAGCGACAGCAGAGAGCGTCTCCCTGTTGGTGGGTTTCTCAGCCGGTCAGGTGCAGCTCATCGACCCGATCAAGAAGGAAACCAGCAAGCTCTTCAATGAGGAGGTAGGGTTACATCAACGTTGTTTGTAAATTAACAATGTACCTAAGTCAACCAGAAAGAACCCAACCTTTCTATTTCTCCCTCTACTTGTAGAGACTCATCGACAAGTCGAGAGTAACGTGCGTACGATGGGTTCCTGGTTCAGAGAGCCTGTTCCTGGTGGCTCACTCCAGCGGCAGCATGTACCTATACAACGTGGAAAACACCTGTGGCACCACCGCCCCTCATTACCAGATCCTCAAGCAGGGGGACAACTATGCCGTACACACTTGCAAGAGCAAGTCGGTCCGTAACCCCCTGCTGCGCTGGACGGTCGGCGAAGGGGCACTGAATGAGTTTGCCTTTTCTCCGGACGGCAAGTTTCTGGCTTGCGCGAGCCAGGACGGCTTCCTACGAGTGTTTGGCTTCGACGCTGCAGAGCTCCACGGAACAATGAAGAGCTACTTCGGTGGCTTGCTGTGTGTGTGCTGGAGCCCTGACGGGCGGTATATCGTGGCGGGAGGGGAGGACGACCTGGTGACCGTGTGGTCGTTCTCAGACTGCAGAGTGATAGCGCGGGGCCAGGGTCACAAGTCGTGGGTGAGTGTGGTGGCGTTTGACCACTGCACCACTAGCGTCGAGGATGGTGAGCTGCCTGCCGAGTTCAGCGGAAGTGATGAGGACTTTCATGAGCAGATTCACATGGGGGCAGGCAGAGAGAGGGCCAACAGCTCCCATTCTAGACTTTCTAAGAGAAACTCTACGGAAAGTAGGCCGGTCAGCGTGACGTACAGATTTGGCTCAGTGGGGCAGGATACTCAGCTGTGTCTGTGGGACCTTACAGAGGACATCCTTTTCCCTCACCTCCCCTTATCTCGCACAAGAACTCACACTAACGTGATGAGTGCCACAAGCCCTACAGCCACTGGACAGACAGTCACCACCGTATCCATCACCTCCGCCACCAATTCCAGTGGCACAAGTACTAAAGACAATGTGAGCAATAGTAGCGCCACTGGCAACCCAGCTAACTCCCTACCCGACACGCTGCCCCGCTCCAACAGCCTCCCCCAGGCCACCAACCCAGCTGGAGGCAGCACCCCCAACAGCCACACGGGGAGCAGCTGCAGCAGCAACAGCAGTAAGGGCAACAGCATCATCGACAGCTCCTTCATCGCCAACAAGTTCGCAACGCTTTCTCTGCACGACTCGCGGAAGGAGCGCCACGAGAAGGACCACAAGCGAAACCACAGCATGGGTCACATCAGCAGCAAGAGTAGCGACAAGCTCAACCAGCTCAGCTCCTCGCGGACGGCGAAAGCCGAGGCAGCCAAGACTCTAGGCACGACGTTGTGCCCGCGCATGGAGGAGGTTCCCCTGTTGGAGCCGCTGGTGTGCAAGAAGATCGCCCACGAGAGACTCACTGTCTTAATCTTTCTGGAGGACTGTCTAGTTACAGCTTGTCAGGAGGGTTTCATTTGCACATGGGCAAGGCCTGGTAAAGTGGTAAGTTTAAAAGCCTTATAGGCTAATTTCACTTATCAACACTAGACTGATTGTTTAGATAGTTTGCTGTCCATCCAATTAGATAAATTTTTAACTGAACCATAAGAATATTTATGGATTGACTACATTTCTGATCTTTTTGTCAAGTTTTATACTGACTCTTGTTCTCCTTTAACTATAATTTACAGAAATAAAAAAGTCTTTTAGCCCTGCTCCAAGTCATTAATTACTCATTTTGGAAGTGATGTAATGAAACTGCCATCAGTTTACCCTTTAGAGCTTGATTAGGGACTCAGGTTGACCTTAATCCCTCTTGCTGCCTTGATCTTTTCACAAAACCAGTTAAGACAATAAAAATGCATCTTAATCCAGTATTGAAATTTATTATTAGAGTTTTCAAGAAAAGACAAAATAATTACAGAGTTGACATTTTAGAGCAGGGGTGGGCACTCCTGGTCCTCGAGTGCCGGTCTCCTGCAACTTTTAGATGTATCTCTACTTTAACACACCTGAGTCAAATAATGAGGTCATTAGCAGGATTCAGGA